>JAAAKG020096368.1:0-39612 GCA_010014905.2 Druon quercuslanigerum
TTCTGACCTCCTTCTTTTTCTCTTTACACTCCTCATCCCATGCACTTCTATTCCTCTCTTTACTAACTTCATTTTTGTTTATTGACTCTAATCCTCTTATAACTTCTTGTATCATTTTTTCCATCTCCTTGTCCACATTTCCTCTCCTATTTTGATATTTCTTACCTCAATAAATTAATATAAAAAAGTAATATTTAATATTTCTACCATATTAAATTTTAATTGAAAATCTAGAACAGTTCAGTTTAATCAAAAAAGAAGAATTTAAAAAAACAAGAGATGAATCTTCAATTAAAACAGAATAATTGGTAACCAAACAGTAGCACTTGTAACCAAAAAACTGATTTTCTGCCAAAAAGGGCAAATTTTCTACAAAATGCATACATTCCTAACTAGATAGTTATACTTTAGACAAAAAAGATTTATTTTGGGCCAAAAAGGACGAGTTTTTAACAAAACACATACATTTTTAACAAGATTGTTACAGTAGTCGAATTTTTAACAAAATAAATTTTCAACCAATAACAAAACGAATTTTCAAACAAAGAAAAGAATTTTCAAAAAATATGTAAATTTTTAGTTAAAAAAATTCATTTGCAATATAAAAAGATGAATCTTCAACACAAAATGTGATAGTTGATATTTCAACCAAAAAAAATTGAATTAAAAAAAAGTGGAATCAACCAATAAAGACTTGAATCTTCAACTAAAACAGATTAATTTTCACCCAAACAGTTGCATTATGAACCAAAAAATTGATTTTCTTCCAGAAAAATAATAAATTTTCAGCCAACAATGAAACGAATTTTCAGCTAAAGAAATGGATTTTCAACAAAATAGTTCAACTTTCGACCAAATAGTTCAATTTTCTACCAGATTGTTGAATATTCGAGCGGAAATTAAGAAATAAAAAAAATTAAACCAAATTTTTCGTTCAAGAAAGAAAAAAATGTCAATCAAATTCTTGAATTCTCAAGCCCAAAAAATGATTTTTTAACAAAACAGTTGAATTTTCTACCACCCCCATGTAAAACAGCACAGAAAAATCCTTGACCTACCTCCCATTGACCCCTCACCAAAAAGATTAAGTAATTTTCAATTTCACGGTACACCTAAAATTTCCTTAAAAGTCGTTTCAATGTCGAAGGACCTATTTTTAAATACCGAGATTTTATGTTTGGAAATAGGAGTAAAAAATTCCACTTTTACATTCAATCAATATTTATTCACACCTCTCAAAAGTTTCCAAAACGTAATTTTTCAGGACTACCTTGAAGCACAATATATTCATGGAGAAGCTGTAAAAGGAAGATTTGGATCAGCAATATCTTGTATTGGAGATATTGATTACGATGATTATGGCGATATTGCAATTGGAGCCCCTTATGAAAATAATCATGGTGCTATATACATTTACAGAGGAAGTAAAGACGGTTTGCAACTAAGTCAAAAAATATTGGGCTCTGAAATTTCTCCTTCGATTCAGGGATTTGGAATTTCAATCTCAGAAGCTCGTGATGTCGATGGAAATGAATATCCTGATATTGCAGTCGGGGCTTATTTATCTGATAAAGTAGTTCTTTTACGTTCTAAACCTGTTGTTACTTTAAAAGTATCAAGAATTAATCCCGTTGCTGCTTCGACATTACAAAGAAATTCCACTTTTTTTATTACCGAAGCTTGTTTTTATTATATCGGTATACACGTACCTGAAAATCTGAGTAAGTAGAATTAATATTTAACATTTTTTTAATGATCTGAAGAACTGATGTGATGTTTGTTTCAATGTGTTTACGTCCGGAAAGTAAATGATAAAAATAACACGAAACAAATAATAAAATTCTTCTGTTTCTTTGCGACTCTACCAGACAGTAATTTGTTGTTAGAAAACAATTATTAGTTGCAAAGGTTTTGATGGTGGACCCTTAAAAAATCTGTTTTTTTTTTTATAATTTACAAAAAAAATCGAATAACTATCTATTTTTTTAAAAGTTTTTGAACACGTAATTAAAAGTGAAATTAGATTATCAGATCTGAGAACAAAGAAATAATTATTAACAGTTTGTTTTTAGTTATATAAATATAATTTTCCTAAGATTCTTGAGAAAATTAAAAAAAAAAAGTTTGATAATTTCAAATGCGTCGAAAAAGAATCTAGAACTTTTAAAAGAAAATTTTCTCATTTTACAAAATATTAAAAAAAAGTTGAGTCAGTTCGAAATATGTTTCAGACCTTTAGAAGATCATGAATCTTCAGAAATTTTTTTTCTCTTGAAACCTTCACAAAATTTGATACAGCTTCGTTTTCAAAATCTTACAGAATCTACACTTTGTTTAAATTTTTTTGATGTTTTTGAATTTTTAATTATTTTGTAATATTTTCAAAACTTTTGAGCCTTCTCAATATGTTTTTAAACAATTAAAATTTTTCCAAAAAGTTTTAAAAATTTCTGCATAAACTTCTAAACATTCTAAATATATTTTTAAATGATTCGAATTTTTCCCAACTTTTTTTTAATTCTGCAAAATAAAAAATATTGCCTTAAAATCTTCCAGATTCTTGGTTGACAAGTTTTAAAAACTAAAAGTCAATTTTTCCAAATAAAAAATCATTTAAATTTACCTTAATATTTTCAACAAAATCTTTTCATTCTAGTTAATTTTCAACCAAAAACGTAATACATAATTCATGTTTCAACTAAAACAGATTTTTATTTTAATAAAAAACATTAAGAAACATTAATTTGTAAAACAAATATACCATTCAATTCCAGAAGGGTATCGTTCCCGTTTGTAGTAATCTCATTTTCCAACTAGGAGCATAAACCTATTAAGTAAACATTCATTCAAAAGAATTTTAAGTGATTCAGAACAGGAAAATTCGGAAGTTTTTCCCCGTAAAAGAGAATCTTATAAATCAATTGGAAAATATAGATTATTTTTGTTTTTAAGTCTAAACTGTTCCATCTTGCCGATTTAAACCTTTAATTCTAAAAATCTACAGTTTGTTTTAAATTTGTTGAAATCTGTTAAAATTTTTTTATTATTTTTAACATTTTCTCGAAACTTCTAAATACTTCTTAAAAGGATTCGAATATTTCTTAAAATTTTTGAAAAATATTTCATAATTAGAATAATGGCATCAAACTTTCAGATTTCTTTATCAAAATACATTTTATATATTTATATATAAATATATATATTTATATATTTTAAAATATTTTTTACTTTTCTCTTAATTTTTTTTTCTTAAAAAATTTTGAAACTTCGAAATATCTTCTGAAATAATAGAAAGTTTTCCTACAATTTTTTAATCATGCAAAATTAAGAAAATTGTCTTAAAATCTTCTAAACTATTTTTCGATATATTAAAATAAAATAAGTCTTATAATTTGTTTTTAAATGTTTTTTAAATTATCTTAAAACTTTATTTTTCAAAACAAAAAATTTATTCAAAATTTTCTACTAATTATAAGAATTTTTTTATTATTTTAAAACCTTTTAAAATTCCTTAAAAACTTCTAAATTTGTTGTTTAAAATCTTTAAAAAACTTTAAATCTTCTCTAATGTAAAATTATTTTTGAATATTTTAAAATCTTCTAAATGTCTCTTAAATACTCGTTTTTTTAAGTTTGAAATCTTGCTAAATTGAAAAATTTTTATTTTAAACTAACCTTTTACACTATTTTTCGAAATTTTTTGAAAACTTTTTAAATTTTATTTTAATATTCATTTTACAAAAAAATCATTAAACATGCTTCCATGAATTTTCAGAAAATTCTTTTTTTAATATTATCAGAACTTCTAAACCTTCTAAATGTCTTTCAAAAGTAATCGATTTTTTTTCTAAAAATTTTTAAAAACTTTACAAATTTGAAAAAATCCCCTTCAAATCTTTCACATTCTTTACCGACACATTTTAAAATCTTCTAAACTTAAAATGAATCTTAAATCTTCCAAAATGATTAAAAATTGATATTGTTAAACAACAATAGATTATTGTTTAGTTGAGCATACAATATGTATTAAATCATTTATATAAAAGATTGCCTGATTGCATCCTAACACAAAATTACTGTCAGAAAGTGTCGAACAGAACCGAAACCAATTAATTATTTTTCTCTCGTTTAGAACATTTTTGTCATTTTAAATATTGATTATTACATTTTTCCACCCGGAATTTCGTTAGCTGGAAAGAAAGGTTTAACATAATTTAATTTTTCAGACGTGACGTTACTTTTGAAGATTGATGAAATTTTCGGAAGAGCTAGATTATCAGAGGAAGCAAATAATGCAACAATTTACGAACTTTCAAGAACTTTGAGCAAGGGAATCGAGTTGTGTGACAACTTCAAAATATATCTCAATGTAAAATCGAGTGTTTAATTATTTTTACGTTTAAACATTGAAATAGACGTTCCCACTTTACCTTAATGTTTTTAATTTTTATTTCAGGATAAGATCCGGAACTTTATAGATCCAATCGAAATAGCAGTATCTCTAATTTTGGATTCAAATAATAAAACAATTACCAAAAACCAATTTTGCAAAACTTGCCCTATCATCAACAAAGAAAATTCTAAAATTGAAGATGCGATTCCATTGCATTTTGCTGTTGATTGTGGATCTGATGACATCTGCAATTCAAAATTAGATATTTCGATGTCAAGCGACTTGCAAAATAATAGCTTCGTTCTTGGATCTCGAAATACTTTTTCAATATTTTTGAATATTTCGAATGAAGGTGAACATGCTTATCAAACCCAAGTTCGGATTTTAATTTCAGAACCATTAATTTTAGCAAGTATCCCACCAGAATGTAGTGAAAATTCGATGGAAATGAATGGAATTGAAGGAGCAATTGAAGTGACTTGTGATGTTGGAAATCCCCTAGAAAGCAACGTAAGACTTTTTAACTCTCTTCAATTTTTTATCACTAGCTTCATCAATAGGCGAAAAAATAATTTTAATTCAAAATGAAAACTTCGAATAATTATTTTGTTAAATGTAATTGTTTTTAAAGTAATATAAATATAATTTCCCCAAGATCCTCCAGAAAACTCAAAAATATTTTTGAAGATTTCAGGCATGACAAGTCAAAATTCCAACAAAAAGTAAATTTTTAACCAAATAGTTGAATTTCCAAAATCGAATCATTCCAAGTTTTGAAAAATATTTTAAAATTACAAAATTTTCTTCCAAAATAAAAAGCCATTTAAACTTTTGGAACTCTTTAAATTTAAAATTATTTTTTAATTCTTACAATATTTTTAAAACTTATTAAGCTTTTAAAATTATTCTAATTTTTTCAAGATTTTTTTTAATTGTGCAAAATTAAAGAAATTGCCTTAAGAATTTCCAGATTGTGTTTTGATAATTTTAGAAATTTTTTAATTTTTTAAAAATATTGTTTTAAAACAATTTTTCCAAATCAAATATCAATTAAAATTTTCCCTGGAGTTTTAAGAATATTTTGTTATTATAATGAAACTTTTCAAAATATTTGAAAAGCTTAAAAATATATTTCAAACTCTTGAAAATAAGTATATTTAGTTTTAAATTTTTTGAAATCCTTTCAAGTTTTAAATTAATTTCGAATATTTTCAAAACTTCTAAATACATTTTTCTTAAACTTACTCAATTTTTTTATAAACTCTTGTAATCTTGCAAAATTGAAGATTTTTGCTTGAAAATTATCCACATTCTTTTTCGAAATTTCAGGAAATCATTTGAAATCTTTTTCAAACTTTTTCAATTTTCTCTTAAAATTAATTTCACAGAATAAAAATTAAGTTAAAATTTCCCCAGGCATTTTAAGAAATATTGTTTATTTTCTTGAAACCATTTCAATATTTAAATTATTTTTGAATCTTTTTGAAATTTCCGAATACATTTTAAAATACATCATTTCTCATAATTTTCTTTAATTTCTGTAAATTAAAAAAATTACCTTATTTTTCGACATATTTTGAAATCTTCAAAATTAACGAATAATCTTTTTAAAATAAGGCTTAATCGTTTATGATTTTTCCAGAAATATTAGTTTCGGTACCAGTAAAGTTTTTATGCATAATTGTATTTTTCTCAAATCTTCAAAACTGAAAATGTTTCCAAATTTAATTTATATGACCGAATCCATTTCAAATCAGGCAGGGCCCTACACTTGAAATCGCAGAACCTCTCAAGATTGAAATATGCTGCTTTTTAGGGGAAATTAGAAGATACGTATTTTTCCGATTATCAAACAGAATTTTTTCTAAAAAGTTAAGCGTATTTGAATTTTGTGCTTTGTTCAAAAAAAAAACAAACCATTTTTTCTTTAAATCTCTATAACTTTCGAGCTATTTTATATATTTATTACTTTCTTTTTGATTTCAATAGCGTTCATTGTCATCTTTAAAAATCCGCCAGAAAAGTGAAAAAGGTTTAAAATTATCAAAATGACAGCGGATTTTCTGAAAAAAGTAAAAATCTATTTTCTCAAAGAACCCACCTTTAAATTTTTTGTCAATTTTTTTGTTGAACTTGTACTTTGAGAAGACGTGCAAACTTTTATCTTAAAATTTTTTTCTATCATTCATTGTTATATATAGAATAGTTATTTAGCAACAATCAAACTTACAACATATCTTCATTATCAAAGTACAAGTTCGAAAAAAACTGACCACAAATTTAAAGTTGAGATTTTTGAAAAAATCGATGTTTACTTTTTTCAGAAAAACCGTTTCATTTTGTTAATTTTAAACCTTTTTTCAATTTTTCGGCGGATTTTCAAAGAAGACAATGAACCGTTATAAGAGGACTAAATAAAAAAGTAGGGGTTTTTGAAAAACAAAGCACAAAATTTAAATATGGTTACATTTTTAGAAAAAATTCTGTTTGCAAATCGAAAAAATACGTATCTCTAAAAAGCAGCGTATTTCGCCACCGAGAGGTTTTGTGATTTCAAGTGTAGGGCCCTGTCTGATTTTAAATGGATTACATTTTTATTTGCAAAAATTCTCAAGAACTTTGAAACCCTTTTTAAAATACTGACACGCCTTTTTGTATGTTTAATTTTCTTTTAGAAAACTATAAAATTAGAACTGGCCACGAGTGAATTAAAATGCGACAGTAATTATACAGAACTCAAAGCTGAAATTTCGACTCGAAGTTTAAACTCCAACCAGAATAACATTTACAAAATGCCAATTCATTTTGCCGTCGACTTAGACGTACTTTTATCAGGGTAAGTTTACGATAATCAGATGGAATTCTCTGTTTAACTTTAAATAATGAAAATAATTTTTTTTTAAATGTTCAGAAAAACACCAGAAGATTTGTATTCATACTCGAGAGAGGAAGAAAATCCAAAGAACCGAATTTTCGAGCACCTTTACGAAATTCAACAATTCGGTTCTTGTGCAGTAGAAGAAGTCATAGTCACCTTAAAAATTCCTACTGTTTTGCAAGAGAAAGAAAATAATATTGAAATCGCTAAAATCATTCAGATTACTGGATTCATAAATAATCAGGAGATTCTTTGTTTCGATTCAAATAAAGAAAGATTCATTCCGCTCAAGGAAGAAAGTAATTCAGTACTAAATGGTGATTTCGAAAAATCAAAGCCAATCGCAGTATTCGAAACGATTAAAGTGGCAGAAAACCCTTTGACATATGTTCCACCTGAAAATAGAAGTTTATACATTAATTGTTCAAATCCAATAATTAATTGTATAAAAGTAAATTGCAAGTTAGATGGACTTTTTAATTCATCTATAACAAAAATTCTTCTGAAGATGGAATTACAATCGTCGACATTTCAATGTAAGATTATTAATTTAATTCAAAATATAAATGATTGAAAATTAAAAAAAAATTGTTTTCAGCCACTGAGATGGAGGGAAAAGACATTTTATTTTTTGTTACGGAAGGTGCAATGATTATCACAAAATCCGAGGGATTTTCTAACACAATCGAAACAAAAAGCAATACAACTTTTGTGGGCACGACTTTTTTGGGATCACCTATTGAAGAAAAAATCGCCCTTTGGATTTTGATATCATCAATTCTCTTAGGAATTCTTTTACTCATTTTACTAATTTTAATACTGACAAAAGTAGGCTTCTTCACCAGAAATCGAAGGAAACAACTCCGTGCCTTGAAAGCCGACTCAAAAGTAAGTTAAATTATAATATTAAAACTGATACAGGGATCGGATCGACTAGAAAACTTTAAAAAATCGCATTAGTTGCATAAAATCACAAAGAAAGTCGCATAGAATTTCAAAAAAGTTCACAAAAAGTCGCATAAAAATTTGAAGGATACTGAAAAAAGCAGTATCAGACAGAGAGTAGATAATTCTAATCGATTTTCAAATATTCTTTGCACAATCAAAATAAACTTCAAAGTTTAAAAAGATTTTTAAGAATAGTCCTTCAGCTTGAAGGATTCTGAATTTGGGTTTAACATACTTCTTTTTTATATTTTTTCCTTTTTTAAATTTATAATATTTTTTTTACCTTGAAATTACTCAACAATAATTTTGCAAAGAGACTGTATATTTTGAATATGAAATGACTCATTTTTTAATCATACACACTTCACAGCCAAAAATGTTCGCAAAACAGGGAAAATAGTATAATTTTCACAAAAATAGTGGAATATTGAATTCCATATGAAAGTCTTTAAATTCCTAATATTTCGAGTCAAATGAATTATATTACAATTTCAACGAAAACAGATTAATTTTTAACAAAAGAGTTTAGTTTTTAAGTTAAAAAGTCGAATGATTTAGAAAACAGTTGATTTTCAAACTCAAAGAGATTAATTTTCGATCAAATAGTTCAATTTAAAACATAAAAATTAGAAATTTGAAAATAAACGACGAAGAAAAACGAATGAATTTTTAATCAAGTAATTGAATTAAAAAAAATAATTTTCACGATAAAAAACGATTTTTTAAGAAGACATTTGAATTTTTAACAAAAAAGTTAATTTTCAACCAATAAATATGAAGCTTCAAGCAAAAAAGATTACTTTTCTACTATAAAAGATAAATTTTTAATCCATAAGGATATATTTTCTGCAAAATAGTTGAATTTTTGAGCAAAAAGATTTCGTTTAAATCAAATGGTCGAATTTTTTACTGAAAAGTATTAACTTTCAGTCCATAATAGTTCAATGTTCTTATTGGGTTCTATTAATTCAGTTTATTGAAATTATGGGAGAAAAGATTAATTATTTTTGAGCCAAACCAAACTGTCGAATTTTACAACAATTCAAAGAAGAATGCTTAACCAAATACAAGAATGTTTAAATCAAAAAAGCGAATTTTTTAAATGAATGTTGAATTATCATCCTAAAAACGTCAATTTTTAACAAAAAAAAAAGATAATTTTCAATGAAGAAAGACGAATTTTTAACCATAAAAGCAGAATTTTCAATTTTAAAGGATGAATTTTCGACCCAGATCTACGAATTAAAAAAAAAGAAGTTAATTTTCGACGAAAACAGATAAGCAAAAATAACCAAAAATATTTGAATTTTTTTAATGGATACTATTAATTTAATTACTTGAAAGCAAAGAAAAAAGAAATTCTCTCAGACGAAGCAAATGATCCAATTTTCAAACAAACAAAAAGAAACTTCAACAAAATAATTAATTTTTTTTATCGAAAAGGGCGATTTTTAAAGCCACTTCGATTATCAACCTTAAAAATGGAATTTTTAACAAAAAATACCATTGTTAACAAAAAAGATGAATTTTTAACCAAATATTTGAATTAAAAAAAAATCATAATAAGTAGTTGAATTTACGACCAAATAGTGGAACTTTCAATCAAAAGTGAAGAATTTTCAACAAAATAGTTGAATTTTTAAGATAAATAAATATTTTAGAAATCATTTAAGGGGCTGTCCATAAATTACGTAACGCGTTTTTCTTTTGTTTGAATAAAGACAAGAATGAAATTACCTCGCAGCCATAAGGGATACAACGATATAAACAAAAGAAAAACGCGTTACGTAATTTATGGACAGTCCCTAAATATTCAAGCAAAAAGACTAATTTTTTAGAAAACAGTTGAATTTAAAAAAAAAATAATTTTCAACTCAGAAAGATGAAAGTTCCGAAAAACAGTTGAATTTTTTACCAAAAAAGATGAATAAAATAATTGAATTTGGAACAAATTATTGAATTTTTCAACCTAATAATTAAATTTTCAAATAAAAGTGATTAAACCTCAAACGAAAACAGTTACATTTTAAAGTCAAAAAGGCGAGTTTTTTTAGAAAACAGTTGAATCATCAGTCTCGAAATTTAAATGTTCAAGAAATAGATTGTTCTCGACCAAGAAAGATGAACTTTTTAATGAAATCGTTGAATTTTAAAAACCAAGAAATTATTTCAACCATACAGTTGAACTTTCATTCAAAAATTTAACTTTGAACCAAAAAAGATGATTTTTCTACCATAAAAGAGATATTTTTAATCTAAAAGGATGACTTTTCTATCCAAAAAGGTAAATTTTCAACAAAACAGTTACATTTTTTTTTACCAAAGAACATGAATTTTCAACCAAATAATTACATTTTCAACAAATTCGTCGAAAATTGTTGAAAACAGGGGAAAAAATGCATTTTTTCAAAAACGGGAAAAAGGAGTAAAGAACATGAAGACTACAATTGAATTTAGAATCATTTGATTCTAAACGTTTTTGACTTGAAAATTTCCAACTGTTAGGGCTTAAAATCTGAAAAATTAAAACTTTAATTACGGATTCACGAAATTAAAAATTGTTCACTTTCAAGCGCCCTTAATTAAACATTTTTTAATTATAACGCTTTAGAGAGAAATTATTCACTTATTACTTTTCTGCGTTGAAATAGTACAATTTTTTATGGTTTTGAATTTCAATGTAAAAAGTTTCATTGTGATTAAAATTGAAACTAACAATAACAAACTTCGGAGAAAAACGGAAAAAAGTCGCATTTTTTCAAAAAATTCGGCAAAAGTCTCAAGATCTGAGCCCTGTTGATGTTTAAATTAAAATTCCCAACAAAGCTAAATTCACAGCTTATATTCCTTCCACAGAAAAAAAGGCGACCAATAGCAGAAGCGTCTTCTTCGAGAATAGCCCTAGACCAAGATTACTAATTAAAAAAGGTTCATTCACATAAATTAATTTATTTTATCGCTTTAGAAGCAATTATGAATACAACTGTGTAGTATTAGCCATACATCGAGACTTGAAAGAGAGCCTAAAAAATCAGCGTCTCAAGATAAAAAAATAAGATTCTCAACAATTAGATAAATTGTCTAAAACTATTTTACTCGATGTTCTTGTTTCTATTAATCTTAAAAATACCGCATTGCAAAAAATAGCCTTGAATGTCTTGATAGATCAAAAATTATCATTAACGAGTTCAATAAAATTTATCTTAAAATACAACGGAAATATGTGAGATTCTCTTTGAACCAGCAAAAAATGCTTACGCCCGTTACACCTGAGCTACAAGGCCTTTTTCAAACATCGAATAAAATTCGCTGTCTTAATATATTTTCTTATTGTGCATAAATATTTTTTTACTAATGCTTTAACAGTAATAATTTAACAATAATTCTCTGTTTAAAAAGGGCGTCTACTTAAATCCTGGAAAAAAGTTCCCTGACAATTACAGGGTTTTTTTTAGGTATAATAATGTTTTTTTTCAGTGTCTAGGAATTAAAGTAATATTTTTAATTGAGAAAGCTTTGGAAAATTATATTTCATGATATTCTTAAACATATTAGCCCAATGATTAATTAAATAATACTGAAAACATAATTCTTCATTTCTTGAATTTCTCTTAAAGTCCATGAGTTTGAATAATAATTTAAAAAAATTTATTTTATCTTTTTATACTTGACGTTCAGTGCATATTTAGGTAAAATTAGCGTGGGCCTAATATTAAATTCAATTTAAAACGATTCAAATTCCTAACTTTTCAAGTAAAAATATTGTATTTCAAACAATAGTTAAACCAAATAGTTGAATTTTAAACTAAAAAATACCAAAAATGTAATAGTACAATTTTCAATTTAAAAAATTAACTTTAACAAAATTACGACATTGCAACAAAATATTTACACTTTTAACAAAATATATGAATCTTAATACGAAAAATTTTATTTTGAACAAATTACATGAATTTTTAACCAAATAATTGAATTTTCAACTGAAGAAGATTTTTCAACCAAAAATGGAATCGCTCAATTTTCAGATAAAAAATTAATTTTCTACATAAAAGACGATGTTTCAACCACCACCTAGTTCAATTTTAAAACAAAAAGATGAATTTTCAACCAAAAATTGAATACATCAATTTTCAGAGATAAATTTTAAACCAAAATGGTTTTATTCCCTTCAATCAGTTACATAATCAATTTAAAAAATTATTTTAAACAGGAAAGAACGATTTTTTTTACAAAATAGTTTAATTTTCCACCAGAAAGCTAAATTTTTAACTAAAATAATTAATCTTTAACTGTAATGGTTGAATTATCAACGAAAAATATTAATTACTGCCAAAAAAGTAGAATTTTCAACTATAAAATATCAATATTCAATTAGAAAAGATGGAATATTAATTTGGTATGATTACATTTTCAGTTCACAAATAATCATTTTCAAACAAAAAAAATAATTAAAAAAAAATAGTCAGATTTTCAAACATAGTGAGGTTTTTGGGTGATTCTAAACCATTTTTGATTAAAAAATAAATGATTAAATAATATATATATATTATATAATAAATAATAAAAATAAATAATTTATTATTACCTTTCGCAAACAGGAAAAGAAACATTTAAAAATTTTTAATAAATTTCTAAAATTTCTAATATTTAATACATTCTTTTACAAAAAATTTAAATGAAAGATTTCTTTCAAGAAATTTAGATAAAATTATTTATCTTTAATTAAAAGAAATTATATAATATTAATAAGCAAACCCTGCAGATTTGAACGAATCATGAGATTTTAATTGAAAGATAAAAAGTCTATTTTTTCATGAATAATTTGATGCAAAGTAAGCATGAAAAATATTCACAATTAAAAAGCAGATTTTCAAACCAAAACCAACCACCTCTCACTTTTTTCTTTCTCCGTCTTTTATATATTTAGAGAAGACGGAGAAAGGACAAAGTGATGAATTTTCAACTGAAATTATGAATTTTTAAATGGAATAATTTAATTTGAAATTAAAAAGAAGAATTTTCGAATAAAATTATGAATCTTGATTTCAAAAATTGAATTTTCAACCAAGAAGATTAATTTCAACAAAGAAGAAGGATGTTTCTACTAAAAAAATAGATAACTTTAAACAAAATTTTAACGGTTGAATTTTCAGTTCAAAAAACTAATCTTCAATAAGAAAAATTAATTTTTAAATAAAATGATGGAATATTCAACTGGCATAGTTACATTTTCAGTCAAAGAAATTAATTTCAAACTAAGAAAAACGAACTTTCAACTAAAATAGTAGCTACTTTTTCAAATGTAAAATTATTGGTATTCAATTTTATGTTGCAATCGAAAAAACTTCTTGACTTTAAAAAAACAAATTCCTTGAAATTTCCAGATTTTTCCAGGTAAGATAGACACCCTGTTAAAGCTTTGTGATGTTTTTTGAATGTGAAAGATTAAGCCAGAGAAAACTTTAATGTGCTGCTGAGAAAGATTTAAATATTATTTAAGATTCGTTTAAATTAATCTTCATCATCGCCAAGGCCGAGACCTTTGGAAATTTCAGCTGCGGATAATTTTCCACCCCCTGGAGGGCTAGGAGACCTTGGAGAAGGTTGAGGGGGTGCTGAGTCGTGATGTCTTCCGAAATTCTGAGGTTGTGGCGCATACGAAGGACGATCATCCTCGTGGTGCGATTGCTGTGTAAATGATTTACGTATAATTACTAAAAATTCCTAGGTTCAAGTTTTCTAAGATTAGAATATTACTTCAAAGTTAGGAAAAAAAGTATATACATTTTAGGAAAGCTAGAAACATCTTTAGAAGCGTAAGACTTTTGGAAAAATAGACCCAAGAAAAAGGTATAATAAAAAAAAGTATCTTCGATCCATTTTTCCATAACGGAATGTCCATAAATTATGTTAACAAATTTTGGGCTTTTTTTAATCACTGAGAAGTTTATTCTGCGTTGGTAAAAATTCCCGGCTTAGCATTTTTTTGTTGTTGTCATAGGAATAAAAATAGTTTTTTGTTACTATGTACATGGGAAATAGGGTGATTTTTCACGAAAATAGGGGGATAAATTCTTTTCAATTAATTTAATATATTAAATATGAAATGCTTTGAATTCCTGAAATTTCGAGTTGAAATATATTGCATTTTTAACGAAATAGTTGAATTTTGAATCAAAAAAGATTTTCTATCAAAAGAAATGAATTTTCAACCAATGTAAGTTGAACTTTTAACCAAATAATTACATTTTTAAGCCAAAAATACGAATTTAAAAACGAGTTTAAGTTTCCAAGCTAAAAAGTCGAATGCTCTAGAAAATAGTTGACTTTTAAATAGGAAAAGATAAATTTTCAATCAAGAAATATAAATTTACAAAACCAAATAGTTAAATTTTTGACTAAAAAAATTAGTTTTTAACCAAAAATTGAATAGTTAAATTATTAGTTTAAAAAAATTAATTTTCAACAAACAAGACAAAATTTCAATCAGCCGAATTCGAAGAAATTTTTTGTTCAATAAAATAGTTGAATCCTCAACAAAGAAGATGAATTTTCAACAAACAAGAATAATTTTCTGACAAAAAATACGAATTTTCAACTAAATATATGGATTAACTACAAAGAAATTAAATTTTGAACGTATAAAGGAATCATTTTCAACCAAATAAGAAATAGTTTAATTCCCAGATATAAAAAAAGGAATTTTTAATAAAATAGTTAAATTAAAGAGCCCAATCTTTAAAAAAAAGAATTTTTAACAAAATAGTTCAATTTCCAATGAAGTACTTGAATTTTCAACTAAAAATATAAGTTTTTATTGAAATATTTAAATATTTAATCACGAGTAATGTCTTACCAAAAAAGAATTTTCAAAAAAAGGGTTTACTATAAAAATGTTTAATTTTGATGCCAAAAAAACAAATCATCTACAAGAGAGTTGAATTTTTAACCCGAAAATATTATATTTCAACAAAAAAGTTTATTTTCTACTAAATAGATAAATTTTCAAATAAAAAGTTTAATTTTAAACTAAATCGATTAATTTTCTACCAAAAACATGAATTTTCAGTAAAAAAGTTTATTTGTAACTAAATCCTTAAATTTTAAGTTAAATTGTTGAATCTTCAACCAAAAATTGCATTTTTTACAAAGTAGTTAAACTTTACACTAAATATTTATTTTTCAATAAAAAAAGAATACTCACCGAAATACGCAATATTTGATATTTCAAACAAAAAAGATAAATTTTCAGTAAAATGGTTGTATCGTCAAACAAAACAAATTAATTTTCAACGAAAAAGTTGCATTTTAAACAAAAAATATTAAATTTCTAGCAAGAGATCAATTTTCAAAATAAAACAAAAAACGAATTCTAAACAAATTCTAACTCTTTTTTCAAAAAAATCGATAAATTTTCAATCAAACAGTTGAATTCTCAACCAAAAAGAGGAGTTTTTAACCAAAAAAGTTAATCTGCTGAGAAAAGACGAATGACAAATAAAATATATAAATTTTTAACAAAAAATAAGTTGTTGGCTAAAAATAAGTAACAATAAAATAAATAATATTGATAAAAACAAGTTGTTAGTTAAAAAATTAATTTCCAACCAAAAATGAAATGAACTTTTATCCAAAAATAGTTGGATTTACTTATTGGGCTTTGCATGGTTGTATTAATTTCGTTCGCATTTATGCGAAATAACGAAAAAAGGAGATTTATCTTGTAAAAGAGGGGAAAAAGTGAAAAAAAGAAAATATGGAAAAGAGTGTGAAATCAGCAATATGAAAGTGATTATGAAATTTATTAATTTATTTTTGAAATGTACCGTTGCAGGGCCATTTTTCGCAAAAAATTTTAACTTTTTTTAAATTTCTAATTAGGAAACGTACCGAACGTTATTGGTAACGTAGTTTATGGACGACCCTAATTGAAAGTCTTATAAATTTCCATCATACCTCTTCTAACGCAGATTGCACTTCTCGCAAGAAAGAATCGACCTAGTAAAGATAAAAAACACCGCAGCTCTTAGAATTAATAGGCAGAGATTAGAAGCGTTATTACAGAATGCACCAGAAGCACAACACGATTTTAAAAACGGAATAAAAAAAAGGAAATTCATTGTTCAAATAATATATTTCACACAAAAATGTCACACATAAATGTCACAAATTAAAAAAAGTTTTTATACAATTCTCATAGATAACAACCCTTGAAGGTACAACAGAAAAAAATCAACATGCTGAGTACAATCTTGAAAAATAAATAAATAAATAAATAAATAAACAGTAATGATAAAAAGTCAGTTTAAATATCACACGTGCAATTATGATCCTGGTATAAAAGACAAAGCCAAGCCATTAGATATTTGCTCAAAAGTAATCTTCATTCTTGCCCTGAACTTTGTACTAATTTGGCCTTCTCTCTGTTTCTACTTACGTCCTTGCGTTTTGAAAATCCGTCGATGGCAGAACTGAGCAAACTGGAGCCAAGGGCTGAACCCAGATTCGTTAAAAGATCAGAACCCTGGGAGCCTTGGGCTCCTCCAGGATATCCTCCTCCTCCTCCACCTTGCTGATAACCTCCGTAACCTCCGTAGCCTCCGGAAGGTTGGTAGGCAGGTTGCTGATTACCACCTCCAAAGGCACCTAGAAGTGAACCTAATCCTCCCAGAGGATCTGACTGTGGTCCGGGTTGCTGATGACCTCCTCCCCCTCCTAAAAGAAAGCTCGAAATTATAATTCTCTAAGCCAAAATTTAACCGAAAAAGATTTGCTAAATCTAATAGCTGCATGATCTTCACAACTGGAATTAAGGAACTAACAGTAATCACAGCGTTTCAGTAGTTCAACTTTAAATAAAAAAAAAAGATTTTTTTCCAAGAAAAGGGGTATAAAAGAAGATTTCATTTATTATTGGAAATTTTGCATTATTTATCCACTAATAAATTTCGATTTATTCAACAAAACAGTTTAATTGTCAAATCAAAAATATGAAATTTTGATTTAAAAAAGTTAATTTTATACCAAAAAAGACGAGTTTCCAACAAAATGTAAGAACTCTCAACCCAAAAGTTAAATTTTCAACGTAGCAAGATAAATGATCAACAACAAAAAATTAACTTTTAACAAAATAGTTCAATTTTAACAAAAAGTTGAATTTTTACTTAAAAAACAACCTTTTTCGACCAAAAAGGGAATAAATAAATTTGCAATTACCAAAGTAATTTTTCAACAACAAAACATGAATTTTCTACAAAACAGTTCAATTTCCAATTAAAAAATTAAATTTTAAACAAAAATATTAATTTTCTACCGAAAAAAAGGATATTTAACCAAATTTAAGAATTCTTAACCAAAAAATTGAATTTTCTACTAAATAAGATGAATTTTTTAATAAAAAGATTAATTCACTACAAAAATAACTCATTTTTAACAGAATTAAATAGTTCTGAACAAAAAAGTGGATTTTTAAACTAAAAAAGAATTTTTAAACAAACAAAATTAATTTACTGCCAAAAAAGACGAATTTTTAATCAAGTTCAAGAGTTCTAAGCTCAAAAGTTTAAGTTTTAATTAGAAAAGATGAATTTTTAAACAAAAAGATTAATTTTCTACCAAAAACTAGTTTTTAACAAAATTCTTAGCCAAAATTTGAATTTTCAAACAAAAAAAATTAATTTAAAACCAAATTAAACGAATTTTTAATACAATTTATGAGTACGCATCCAAAAACTTTAATATTAAACTAAGAAGAAGAATTTTTAAAGAAAAAGATTAATTTACTACCAAAAAATTCGACTTTTTAATCAAATTCATGAGTTTTATATCAAAAAGTTCAAATTTCAACTATAAAAAATAAATTGTTAGACAAAAAGATTAATTGTCTACCAAAAAATTCGACTTTTTAATCAAATTCATGAGTTTTATATCAAAAAGTTCAAATTTCAACTATAAAAAATAAATTGTTAGACAAAAAGATTAATTGCCTACCAAAAACTAATTTTTAACAAAATTCTTAAACAAAAAGTTGCATTTTCAAGCAAAAAAGATGAATGTTTAAACTAAAGAATAAATTTACTACCATATAAGTCAAATTTTTAATCAAATTTACACTAAACATACTAAAAACGTTTCCATTAGTACTTTTAGAAAAAATTCTCCACATTCTAAAATCAAATTCAAAAGAATGTGAAAAACACAAAAATTACTGAAAATCTTACTTTTTCGTTTTTGTTTACTTAAACGTTTAACTTTATTTCAAATATATTTTTATCCGTTAAAAATGTTCAGATGATTTGAACATTTTTACTCCCAGATAAAATACATTATAGTGTGAAAAAATAGAAAAAAAAAATGAAAAAAATTATTCTTCACAAAAATTTGAAGCTAACAATTTGTAAAAAAATACGCATTTTGCTAATAAGTAAAACCAAGCTGTATAACAATAAACTCTAAATTAATTATACTTTATTATATGATTCTATACCCGATAATTTTTGCATGTTAGTTTCGATATACACAATTTTGTTTCTACAATGACAACTAACATACATTTCTGTGATATGCCCATTTTATGTGTTTTATTATAAATTTTGAAAGTATTAAAAATGAATCCAAATTCCTATTTACATATTTGTCACAGACTTAACATTCTTTCTCTGATTCCCCGCTCTCCTCCATTTTCTCGCTTTTATTTATATTTTGGGATAAGAATTATTAATTTTTTATTAAACAATTGATTACTTAGTTGAAAATTCGTTTTATTGGTTGAAAAATTCATATTCTTTGGTAGAAATTTAATCTTTTTTGGTTAAAGATTCAACTATTTTATTGGAAATTCATCCTTTTTGGATGTCCAACTGTTTTTATTATGACTTTCAATTTATTGGCCGACTACTCATCTTTTTTCTTCGAAGTGTAACTATTTTGTACAAAAATCGTTCCTTTTTTATTGATAATTATTTTTTTGAACTGAAAATTCATCAAATCGTTTGAAAATTCATCTTTTTAAATTAAAATCACTTTTGATTGAAATGTTAACTATTACTTTTTTTTTGAACTAAATTTTTAAAAACTAATTTTTTTGGTTAAAGATTCATAATTTTATTAGAAAATTCATCTCTTTGTTTAAAAATGTAACTACTTTGTTAAAAAATCGTCTTTTCTGATTGAATTTAACTGTATTTAATTCAGAAATCAAATCTTTTTTATTTGAAATATCAAGTACTACATTATTTGTTGAGCATTCATATCTTTTATTAAAAATATAACTACTTAATTGAAAGTTGAACTACTTTAAAAAATTTTTTTTTGAAGATTTATCGTTTTATTTGAAAGTTCATCTTTTCGGTTGAAAACGTCACTACTTTGTTGTAAATTCGTCTTTTTGGTTAAAAATTTAAACTGTTTTTCTAAAAATTTCAATTATTTGGTCGAAAATTCTACTGTTATGCAGAAAATGTTTTTTTTTTCAAAATTAAATCATTTGTTAGAACAATCCGCTATCTGATTGAAAAGTCGTATTTTTTAAAAGAATTCAACTACTTTTTAAAAAAATATTTTTGTTTTAAAAATAAGCTTCATTTTTTCGTTGAGACTTCTAATTTTTTTATTGAAAATTTTACTACTTGATTACAATATGAACAACTCTGTTCAAAATTAATTCTTTTTGTTGGTTGAAGATTCCTCATTTTAGTTGAAAATACATGTCTTCCGTTAAAAACACCCCATTTTGACGTTAAATATAAGGAAATTTGAAGCACTTACATTTGGATTTGATATTAGTACCTATCTTAATTTTATTTAAAAGATTTTGTTCGTATATTTTCGTAAAAAATCGACTTATTTCCCCTGTTTCTAGAGAATTTCGACCCCCAAAGATGTTTTTCATTTGCAACTACCTTAAAATCTACAAAATTAATAAATAAATCGTTCCGGAAATATTTACAAAATTTTCAATGCTTTTTGTTTTCTACTATCTTGAGTTTATGTTTATAATTCTTAAAAATAAATCGAAACCTTCAAAAAATGTGAAAATTGGTTGAAAAATCTCTATTTTAAATGCTCTAGGGGGGTTTTTAAATTAAAGGGGGGGAGGGAAAATGGAAAAAATAGGACTGACTGTAATCCCTGAACTAAAGAGACGTCCATGATCTACTGACTTTTGATAAGAACCTTGAATAAAATGATAGGATTTCCAGATGATGTCACGTAATTGCGTGTCTCAGCATTCCCCTCACCTTTGTAATCTTTTAACAATAAAACTCATACAAAGAAAAAGGTATATACGATTGTATGCTATTCCCGAAAGAATATTTTCTAAATTAACAAATTTTCGTTACGACAAACGATCATAGATTCGATCATAGCTGAAGCTTCATAATTCTTCTAAAAATCCTATCAGATCGTTGAAAATAGAGAGTTATAAATAAAACCCACCGAGAGCTCCCAGAATAGATCCCAACATGCCACCAGATTCTTGAGGAGGATATCCAGCTGACTGTGGTCTAGTGCCTCCTCCTCCCGAAAGAGCATTAGCAGCTAAACTACTCGCAAGAGCAGCGCCCAAGGATCCCAAATTTAAACCTTCTGTTTGGTTCCTGGAAGAGTCTGCTTTTTCGTGATCTTTAAGTTCGCTGTCCTGATTCTGCTCCTTTCTCTTCTATAAATTAAAAAAATATATAAGAATAATGTAAAATAAACAAAAAATAAATTAAATATAAATATAAAATAAATAAAAAGTATAATTATAAGTTTGAAATAAAGAAAATACATGTCTCGTGAAAGTAAACATTTTGTAATTAAATCAGGGTTGCTACAAAATTCCAATTTCAAATTCCCTAAGAAATCTTTCAATTTCCCTGAACATTTAAATTTATTTTTGCGGTATGAAAACATCCTTACACCTGAAGATCAATAATATCAATACAATAACAATTACGTAAGATATTGGTGGAAAGACAAAATAGATGAACTTTAAACCCAATTGTTCTTTTTTAAACTAAAAATAATAATTTTAAACAAATTAATTTTTTATTTAATTTTAAAAAATCCAGAAAATAGTTACATTTTCAACTGAAGAGATGAGTTTTCAACCAACAAGATTAAGTTTCTATCAAAAAAGAAATTTTGTTAACAAAATACACGAACTGTTTTCAATTCAAAAAGATAAATTTTGAAGGAAAAAGTGGAATTTTCAACCTAAAAAAATGAATTCTCTACCAAATAATTTTGGTTTTAACCCACTACAGATGAATTTTCCCCCAAATTAATGAATTTTAAACTAAAAATGATAAATTTTCAAGCAAAAATTGGAATAGTTATGTTTTTAACCAAATAAATTAATTTCTAAATGAAAAGCTGAATTTTCAAGTAAAAAAAGTAAGTTTCTACCAAAAAAGACGAATTTTCAAAAAAATACACTTTCTACTAAACAATATAAATTTTCAATCAAAAATAAAATAGCAAATTTTTTAGTTAAACAAATAGAATAGCTTTTTCAGTATAAAAATGGATTTTCGGCAAAAAAACAAACCATTTTTTTTACAAAATAGATCAATTTTCATGAATTTTTAACTAAAATGATAAATCATTAATAATAAAACAAATGTATTTTTAACCATATAGTTGAATTTTATACCACAAAGATGAAAATTAATTTTCTACCAAAAAAATAAAATGTTGAACAAAATGCTACTCATAGAAAGATTTCTCAGTCAACAAAGAACTAAAATTTCATTTAAAATGTTGAATTTCCAAGCAAAAGGGACACATTTTCTACAAACTTGTTGAATTTTGAAGCCAAACAAACGAATTTTTTACAAAAAGGGGAAGTTTCAACCTAAAAATGATTTTTTACCCAAGTAATTGAAGTTTAAACTCACAAAAGACGATTTTTCCCCAAAATTAATTCATTTTCAATTAGAAATTAGACATTTTAAAGTAAAAATGGGAGTTAGTTAGTTTTCAGACGGTCGGGGACCCCCTATTGAACTCCCCTGGCGCTAACGCTATAAAGCCTATTGTTTTTTCGGGCCAAAAAATTAATTTTCTACCAAAAAAGACAAATTTTAAAAAACACATGTATTTTCTAATAAACAAGATAAATTTTTAACCAAAAATATAATTTTTGTTTGTTAAATAAATAGAATAACCAACTTTTCAGTTACAAAAAAACATTTTCGGTGAAGAAAACAACAAATTTTCGACTAAAGAGATTGATTATTAACTCAAATTATGAATCTTCTACCAAAAAAATGAATTTATAACTATATATATGAATTTTACACTAAAAGATGAATTTTGAACCAAAATATTAATTTTTTAGAAAAAAAAGTTTAATTTGTTACAAAATACATGCATTTTTAAATACAAAAGATAAATTATACACAAAAAATGAAATAGTTAACAAAAATAATTTTGAATTGAAGAAAAAGGATTTTGAACAAATATAATAAGTTAATTTTTTATTTTAAAAAAAGGAGTTTTTAACTAAAATGCTGAATCATCTAACAAAAAAATTAATTTTCAACCAGAAAATATCAAGTCGCAAAGAAAAATGAAATAATTTATATGTCAACTAAGTAAATTTTAATTTGAAATCGTGAGCAGTTGAATTCAATCGTAAAAGACTTATTTTTAACAAAATTTGAAAATTCTCAAACCAAAAAGATTAACTTTTAACCAAACAATTGTATTTTTAACTAAAAAAGATGAAATTTCTACCATAATATTTGAATGTTGCAACAAAAAGACGGATTTTTAACAAAGAAAGATTCTTCAGCCAATAATGACAAAAAATGTCATCCAAAATGTTTAATTTACATGCCAAAAAGAGGAATTTTCAAACAAAAAGAATTATTTTAATAAAATGGATGAATTTTCAATAAAATAATGAAATTAACTTTAAATTTAGTTAATTGAAATTTGCCGACTTTTTCAGGTTTTCTCTAACATTTCTTGACTTTCCCTAACCAGTTTTAAATTCCTCTACTTTCCCTAACTCTCCAGAATTCCCTGACCTGGAGCAACCCTGTAAATAATACCCAATAAACATTTTAAAAATTCAAAGCTTTTGCATAATCTATTTATCTATTTGATTATTTACTTATCACAGTTAATTAAGTGTCGGTTTCAAACATCAACCATCATAAGATTCCTTCTACCAGGAAGAATATATAAAAAGGAATTTAAAATAAAGCAGAATCACTCGTAATTCTTTCGTTGGCTTACGAAAAAAGTCTGCTTTCGAAGAATCGATAAATTCAGTCGAATCGAAAATAAATGAGAATTGTAATGGCGATTAAGAGGGCACTTTAGAAGATTAAGAATTCGGATTGGGATAAGTTTGTGGAAACATGACTAAATATCGAGAATCTTTTAAACATTCTTTTAAAAAAGGTGAAAGTGGGAGTTACTTACGTTATAAGCGTGCATAGCTGCTGCTACACCTCCTGCAGCGACAAGTCCTCCAAGGGCGAGGCCCACTTTATCCATGCCTGATAATTCTTCATCTTCTTCTGTTTTTTGGTGACCAGGTTGGTAGCCATAACCTCGAGGATCTCCTCCTGGACCATAACTTGGTGGACCAAAAGAATTTGGTGGTGGCCCATATCCTCCAGGAGGAAATCCATGTGGAGGCGCATTTGGTGCCGAAGGTTCCAAGTTAGGATATAAAGCACCCGGTCCTACAAGTGGAATTTAATTATCAAGTATTGAAGGAAAATAGAAACAGGGTAACGGCTAGCCTCGATTAGGCTCCACCCTAAAGTACTTGCATATCCAGTTTCTCTTTCGGTTATTTTTATCAAAAAAGAAAAAAAAATGTACTAGACATTTTCAAGAAAAAAGATTTTTTTTATTTCTAACAATTAAAAATTCCAAAGGGCTTTTAAGATTTCATCTCGGATTTTAGTGTACTGTTAAAAGATTTCAAGGCATTTTTGAGGGATTCAAACATTTTTCAAGGATTTTTTAGAATTTGAAGGAATTAAAAAAATATTTCTTGGGTTTTATAGAATTTCCTAAAATTTCGGAAGATATGAAACGATTTTACAGGATCTATAAGGTTTTAAAATATTTTTAAAGATTCCAAGGCATTTAATCCGACTTCCCAGGATTTCAATGATTTTGAGGGATTTTAAAAGCTCTCAAGATATTGTAATACATTTTCCAGATTTCATTTTATTTCCCAGTATTTTATAATATTTTATTGGATTTTAAAGAATTCATTCACCCGAATTAAAGGATTTTATAAGATTTCAAACATTTTCAAATATAAAGATATTTCAAAATTTTTAAAAGATTTTCAAGGAATTGAGGATATTTTTAAAGATTCCAAGCATGTTTAAAGGAATTTCAATATTATAGGGTGATTTAAATAGATTTTAATTATTTGAAGTGATTGCAGAGCGTTTGAAAAATTTCAGGAAATTTCAAAACATTTGAAGAAAGTTTTAAGAGCCTCAAAAATTTGTAAGGTATTTCTAAATATTACTTAAAAAGACTCCATGGAAGTTTTAAATAATTTCAATAATTACAAATGATTTCAAAGGGTTTGAAATATATTAAGGTATTTTACAAAATTAAAAGGCATTTTCAAAAGATTTAAACAATTTCAAAATATTTCCAAGGATATTAATGATAATAAGGGATTTTAAGGGTCTGAAATATTTTGGGATATTTTGAAAGATTCCATGAGATTTTTAAGAGATTAAACATTTTTCAAGGAATATCTAAGGATTTTATTTTATGGCACGATTTTGAAGGATTTTAAAATATTTTAGAGGATTTTGTAAAATTTACGAGGATATTAATGATTTTGAGAAATTTTAAAAGCTCTTAATTTATTTTAAAAAGTTTTCCAGGATTTCGGAAAATATTTTCAGATTTTACAGAATTTCACGGGATTTTATAATATTTTATTCAATTTCAAAGAATTTATTCACAAGAGGTGAAGGATTTCTCAGGGTTTCAAGGATTCAAAGAGATTTTCAAATATTTTTTGCAATTCATTTTATTTTATTTTGCATTCTTATTAATTACCCGTTAATTATTTTTAAAAAACTAAACTGTCTTGACTTTTTTAAATTCACTTCAAATTTTCTAAATTCAATAAATTCTTTAAAAATTCATTAAAATATTATAAAATGACGTAAAATTCTATAAAATTTGATAATATTTTCCGAAATAAGAAACCCCTAACATATTTAGAAATATTCTAAAACCTTGTAAGTCCTATAAAATCGTCTTATAAAATAAAATCCTTAAATATTCTATGATTTTTTTTATTAATGTCTTCAAATTCCTTGGAATCTTTTAAAATACCCATTCGATTCCTTGGAAATCTATTAAAAGTGTTTAAATCTCTTGAAAATGCCTTGGAATCTTTTTGAATATCCTAAAATATTTCAAAACTTTTCAAATATTTAGAAATACTTGAAATTTGTTGAAAAATTTCTTGAAATTTTTAGAAATACCCTGAAATCTTTCAAATGCTTTGAAATCACTTCAAATCGTTCAAGTCTATTCATAACCCTCTAAAATATTGCAGATTTTTTAAAAATATTTTGAAACTTTAGAAATTATTTTTCATCCCTTCACTTTATTGACATGAATTGACACATCCTTGAGACCTTTAAAAATATCCTCAAATCTTTAAAATTCTTTAAAATCATTGAAATTGCCTTTATTTGAAAATCTTTAAAATCTTAAAAATATGATAAAATCCCGAGAAATTAAATAAAACCTGATATTTCTTGAAATCCTGGGAAGTCGGATAAAATGCCTTTAAATCTTTAAAAATATTTTAAAACCTTATAGGTCCTGTAAAATCGTTTCATATCTTCCGAAATTCTAGGAAATTCTATAAAAACAAATTAATATTTTTTTTAATCCCTGAAAATCCCTTAGAATCTATTGAAATCCCTTTAATTTTTAAAGCTTTTGAAATTTCCTTGGATATTTTAACGATACACTGAAATCCGAGATAAAATTTTTTGAGTCTTTCGTAAAACTCTCAAAATATTCAAATATGATCAAAATTTCTTCGATACTTTAAAAATTATCCTCAAATCTTTAATATTATTTAAAATCTTTGCCAATACCTTTGGATCTTAAAAAACACTCTAGAATGTTTAAAAAAATTGAAATCGCTTCAAATTATTGAAATTAATTTAAACATCCTTGAAATCTTTTAAAATATCCTCAAATATTTCAAATTCTTAAAAATATTTAGAAATATCGTGAAATTGAAATCCAACAAATCCCCCAATTTTTGTGAATAAATTCTCTCACAATATTTTAATCATTCAAAAATGCCTTGAAATATTAATAAATGCTCTAAAATATTTCGAATCCCTTGAAATCCTTTGATTTTTTTTAGTCTCTTGCAAATTCTTTAGATTATTTAAAAATACCCTAAAAACTTTCAAATCCTTTGGAATAATTCAAACTATTGAGATTTGTTCAAAAATCCTTTGAATCTTTAAAAATATTGAAAATCCTTTGAAATACTATGAAACCTTTCAAATGATTAAAATCTGCTCGAAATTTCTTGGAATCCTGTAAAATAACCTAAAATATTTCAAAACAATTTAAAAAATTGAAAACAGACATAGACCTGAATTCAGTAATGGGTAAACTATTGGATAATTTATTGAAAGAAAGGTACTTAAAGTACTTCTTATAGATATTCTCTGAATTTTTTAATTGTTGTTGAAAATTGATCACTTTTCCCGCCCAAAAAAATTGCCTGACTTTTTCCTGATTTCCACGTATTCCCTCACCTGCGACCACCTTGTAGATTATTTCAACAGTTTATAACGGCCAGAGTTAATGATTAACATTTTAAAAATTAACTAATCAACGTAAAAATTTAATAACTTACTTTGAGGGCCGAAATCTGCAGGTGGAAGATCAGGAACGACAGGAGCAGCTCTGGTAGATGCCTGTGGATCCGGAATTGTTTCGTAGAATATGGAAGAAATCTCAACGTCTCCATCAATCGTCAGATGAGTGACTTTTTGAAAAGGAAGTCTGTGGTAGAAATCTGTATAGTGTCGTCCGTTGATTGCAATTTTATAACAATCGTACTTGCAGAGAACGATGATTTCAAAATCCTGGCCGGGCTGGATCAAGAGTGGACCTCCGTTTTCTTCCTCTCCCCAATTCATGGACTGGATGTGATTTCTGGTGATGAATCCATCTTCAAAACGAGGTGCAATGTGGATCGCAATGTCGTCTCTGGGATTCAAATTTGGGCCGAGTTGGTAATTTATGGCAAATCGGACTGAATCTGATGGAGCTTTTCCCCGGATTTTCACCATTTTCCCAGGGAAAAGTCCTCCTTCGACTTCACCCACATAGGGGATATCCTGTATAAGAAATTATTTTTTATATGTTTTCTTCTCGTCGATAAAAGCATTTCAATTATTCTAGAAGATATGTAATTTTTTATTATTTTAGTATTGTGTGTAAATTCCCGCTTTTACCACGATCATTTATCAATTTTTCCAGCTCAATTTAAAAGAGTTCAAAATATTTGGATAATTTTTAAAGATTTTAAAATATTGTAATTCTGAATTTAAACAGCGATTTTTTAATTCCCTTCTTATAAATCTGAATTTAAGTTAATTTCCAAAATTCCTGCTCCATTTCAAAAAACTCTGTTTCTAATCAAATAATAATTCTTTACGAAAGTTTAAATAAAATCTGATTTGGAACAAGGAATTTTTAATCGATGACGAATTCTGACTTGGAAGAGGGTTTATTTTTGTAAATTACCGCTTTATAAATCAGAATCAAAATTAATTTAAAAAATTTCTCGTTCCATTTCAAAAATTACATATTACAAGAAAAAATGATTTTCATAAATAAGAATAAAAATTATTTTCCAAATTCCCGCTCTATGCACAAAATTCTCTGTTCCAAGGCAAGTAATAATCATTTACAAAAATTTCCTGTCTCAAAGTCAACATTATAATTATTTATGAAATTTTGTTTATATTTCATTGATTTATTCCCGGTCCAATCTCAGAAATTTCAATCTTTTAGAAAAATCCCTATACCAAGCCACAGTACAATTAATTTCCAAAATTCCCCATTCAAAGTCAGAATTATATTTATTTAAAAATTTTCTATTATAATTAAGAAATATAGACTTTTTTCCAAAAATTGAAAGATGAAAGTTTCACTTTTTGATGAATTCTAACTTATAACAGGCTTTTTTAAAATATCTTTCTTCTAAATCAGAATAAAAATTATTTTCCAAAATTCCCATTCCACGTGAGAAATTGCGCTCCGAATAAAATTATAATTCTTCAAATGGAAAATAGAATTCTGTACGAAAATTCAAATAAAATCTGATTTGGAACAAGGAATTTTCAATCCATGACGAATTCTGACTTGGAAGAGGGCTTCTTTTTGTAAATTACCGCTTTAAATATCAGAATCAAAATTATTTTTAAAAATTTCTCGTTCCATTTCAAAAATTACATATTACAAGAAAAAATGATTTTCATAAATAAGAATAAAAATTATTTTCTAAATTCCCGCTCCATGCACAAAATCTCTGTTCCAAGGCAAGTAATAATTATTTACAAACATTCCCTGTCTCAAAGTCAACATTATAATTATTTACGAAATTTTGTTTATATTTCATTGATTTATTCCCGGTCCAATCTCGGAAATATCATTCTTTTAGAAAAATCCCCATACAAAGTCACAATACAATTCATTTCCAAAATTCCCCATTCCAAGTCAGAATTATATTTATTTATAATTTTTCTATTATAGCTAAGAAATATAGACTTTTTCCCAAATTTTAAAGAGAAAAGTTTTAATTTTTGTTGAATTCTAACTTATAACAGGCTTTTTAAAAATATATTTCTTCTAAATCAGGATAAAAATTATTTTCCGAAATTCACATTCCACGTGAAAAATGGCGTTCCAAGTAAAATTATAATTCTTTACGAAAAATCCCTGTCCTAAAGTAAAAGTTATAACTTTCAACGAAATTTTCTAATTTAAGATGAACCTAAAATGAAAAATAGAATTCTTTACGGGAATTCCTTGTCCCTATTGTAAAAATTATATTTCTTTACTAAAATTCCTTATCTCAAACTCAAAATTATACTTCTGTGCTAAAATTCCCTGTTCCAAAGTAATAAATTATAATTCTTTACGGAAATTCGTTGCCCTCAACTTCAAAATATATTTCTTTATTGAAATTCCATGTCGCAACATAAAATTATTTTCGAAAATGCTGTGTTTCAAGTCAGGATAATTGTACTTATTTAGTGTTCTAAAAAAATATTTTTTTCATTATTGCCTGCCCCAACTTAGACTTATGAAGCTTGTTTTATATGAAAAGTTTTTATTTGGTTATTAGTGAGAGAAAAATGAGAGAAAAATCTCGATCGAGTAAGATTCCCGGTCTGGTAGACACTCTGAAAATATTCAGGAGTGTTCAGTTTTACAGTTTTTACATCTGAAATAAGTATAAAAAGAAAATAAAAATAGCGAGAGATTCGATTTAGATCGTTAAACAAATTCTATGCTTAGAAATTCAATTATTTTGTATATATATATTTGTATTTATATATTTGTAAATCTAAACTGAAAAAGTACAATATCTATATTTACCATTAAAAAATGTATGCAACTTGCGCGTCATTAAAATTCAACTTTTTAAAATTGGAACGTCAACATAAGGTTCGAATGTTTCTTTATTTATACTTAGAAAGGAAGTACGTTTATTTTATAAGTACTATTTTTCTAAAAGTTTTTATTAAATGAGCGAGAATGAAATATTTGGAATTTGAACTGCTCGTAAAGTAAAACTTTACTTTAGAAAATTGGAATACTTTCATGAAGTTTAAAATTTCACTCAGAATAAATTCTAATAAACATTAAATCTGAAAACTCTCAGGAATCACACAAATTTCTATCTTACTCTGAAACGAAAATAAACAAACACAGCAAGGGATATTCGTATGATTCTCATAAATAAATATTATTGGCAATAAGACTAGATTTGTGTTTCTTTTCTTGTTGCAAAATCAAACTCATTAAAATGTCGAAATAATTAAACTATCAAAAAAAATTAGAAAAATTCAGGAAATTTTATTTGTCAGGGAATGTCAGGGAAAAGTTTAGGATTTTAAAACAAACCTGGCAAAAATAAGGGAACTTCTAACAGTTTTCAGTTTAAAAATTTAAAGATTTAAAATTTCAATTATTTTTTGGATAAAGTCGTCTTTTTGTTTTAACAATTCATCATTTTTTTAAGGATTGTACAATTTTGTTGAAAATTGGTATTTTTTAGTTTATTTCAACTGTTTTTTTCATTGAAATGGAAATTTTTTTGTGAGAATATTTACTTATTACATTATTGGTTGAAATTTCATCTTTTTAGTTGAAATCCCACCTCTTAAGTTGAAGATTTCTACTATTTTGAATGAAATTTTATTCTAGTGGAAGATTCAAAATTCTATTTGAAAATTGATCTCTTTAATTAAAAGATTAACTATTTTGTTAAAAATTCAACATTTTGGGTAAAAGTTGAATAAATGTTTATCTGTTTAGCTGAAAATTTGACTATTTTGGTGAAAACTCATCTTCTCTATGTTTAAAATTATTTTTTTAAGCAAAAATCTAACTTTTACACTTTTGGTTGAAAATTGGCCGTTTTTAGTTAAGAATTCGTGTTTTTGGTACCTAATCTTCTTGGTTTGAAAAGTAATTTCTTTGTTGAAAATTCATATTTTCGGATTGAAAATATACTATTTTACACAAAAATTCCTCTTTTGACCTACAAGTGAACTGAAAAATTAATTTTTTTATTTTTAGTTGAAAAATTGATTATATTTAGTTAAAAATTTAATTATTGTTTTGAAAAATCATGCATTGTTTTAAAAATCCGTCTTTTTTATTGAAAAATTTATCTCTAATTGTAGAAATTTAATTTTTCACGCTTAAAAATGCCACAGTCTCCTGAAAAATTCGTTTTTTCGACTTTAAAATTCAACTGTCTGGTTGGTTTTTTAAAAATTTAACCATTTAAAAAACGATCCCCTTTTCGCCGAAAATTCAGATAATACCTTGAAAATTAATTTTTTAACCTGAAAATATAACTATTCCAATTTTTTGAAAATTTATCTTTTTTTTGTTGAAAATTTATTTATTTTCCAAAAAATATATTTTGGTAAAAAACGCATTTTTTTTTGTAATAAATTCGCTTTTTGGCTTTAAAATTCAACAATTTGGATTTTAATGAGATATATTTCTTTGATTAGAATTTTAATTCTTTTGCTGAAAACTTCTAGTGGTTTCAAAATTTTTGTTGTTGTAATTTTATTTTTCTAACTGAAAATTTAACCTTTCTATTTTTGACTACAAATTAGTTGAAAATTTATCTACTTCTTTACTGCAAAATTTGATATTTTGTTTAAGATTCGACATTTAGGATAGAAAATTAATTTTCTTGGGTGAAAATGCTTTTTTTTTTTTAGGTTCAAAATTTACCTCTTTTGGTTCAAAACTTAACAATTTTATTTAAAATTCAACTGTGTTCTAAAAAATTGTTTTAGTTTAGTTTGAAAATTCAACTATATGGTTGGCAATTTTATTTTATTTTACAAAAAATTTAACTATTTTGTTAAAAAGTGATATTTTTTGGTCGAAAATTCAACTGCTACATTGAACATTCGTCCTTTTGCGTTAAAAATTTATCTTTTATGGTAGAAGAATTATCTTTTTGGGGTTAAAAAAAATAAATTAAAATTTTCTAAATTTTAATCCGAAATTGTATTGATTTATTCAGTTTATGAAAGATTTTAGAATAAAAATATGACAAGATTAAAACTCTGGTCTTCAAATAATAATGGCCAGGTAAAAATCAGTTAAAAGCGAAGGAATTTTAAAAATAAAGTTGGTGGGCTACCCTGGAAAAACATAAACGTAGCATGGACTATTTTTGACATACATTTGAATGTCATGGCTACCTGTAAAGTGTATAACTGTAATAAACGTATAATGAATATTTATAGACACTGAAGTACTGCGGGTGTTGTTTTTTTCCCCTCCCCCCAAGGATTCACAAATATTTGGGTCGATTAAAAGAATTAAGAAAAACGGGATTAAGGATATAAAAGCTGATAAATAACTTACAGTTAAATAATGGAGGTAAAACCAATACTTACGGGATTATTGACGGTCTGGAAGGCCATTTTGGAGGAATATCATGCACTCCGAAAGACGCAATTTGTATCGACACCAAAATTAGTTAGACTAAAATATAAAATGACAAGTTTACTGCACACACACGATCAGCGACTTCAGACTTACAACGTTACAGATAATTACACCTCATCACATTCACTGCCATTAGATTTCTATTTACAGAACTGACGTTTTCGGTATAAACTGAATCAGAGGTTTGAGGAATTCAAGGAAAGGGGGAGACAATCTCAAATTCCATGCGGAATACTCCAAAATAAAATTCAATAAAAATCGATCAATTTTATAGAAGAAAATCCCAGACATAGCTAAAAAACACATGCGACGGAAAACTAAGATTGGATGCTAAAATTAAAGCTAAAATTAACAACAAAAAATATAACAAATAGGTGTGAAGACATAGAATTATAGAAACCTACCATACCGATTGTTGGTACGTGGGTTTGTTCTGAACTATTTATCCAGAGAGTTAAATATTAAATAATAAATAAACATACAATTATTTGAAATAAGTTGCAATAAATTGTCTTGACGTAAATAAAAGTGTGTTTAAAAAACCAGGAAGGTTCTTATTAAAAATTTTTTTTAATTCGGTTGTTCCAACTGGCGGAATTTGTTTGTATGCCTCAAAAAAGAAAGCACGACGAATTTTCCACAGGTGCTTCAAATATCTTTATAGTCAAAAACTCAAAATTTCAAAATATCACAAAATGGCGGTTATTTCTTAAAACTTTGAACAAAAAGTGAATAAAAATTGCGGAAAAATTTAATAATTTATTCTCAAGCGAATGCAAGATCTCAAAATCCATTATTTAAAAAATTTACAAAATGGCGGTAAATTAAAAACTCAAAAATACCTATTGCCGACAGTTTACCATGTAATACTTTCAAACTTTCTGAAAAAATGTTTGGCTTCCAAAATTATTTTACAAACTTGCAAATTAAAAAAAAATGGCGGCCAATTAAAATGGTTCAAAATCTCATTTTTACATGTTTAAACGAAATACTTTGAATCTTTGTAAAAACAAACTGTTTGGCTTCAAAATCTACTTGTGATAAATAAAAAATAAAAAATATCGAAAAAATCAAAAACGGCGGCTAATTTAAAAGGAAGCTGAACACTTCAGTTTTAAATGAAATACTTAAAATTTTTTTTTAGAAAAAAATGTTGATTAAGAAACTAAAAGATAATTCGAGAAAATAAGTTTTAAAAGTATTTCTTTGAAAACTGTAGCAATAAGCTTTTTTAATTTTGTATTGGCCACCACTTTTTTCAAAATTTCAAAATATAAAAATTATTTAGTAGTTTCTGAAACCAAACAGTTTATATTTAGGAAGTTTCGAAGAATTTCGTTAAAAATCTTAAGAATGAACTGCTTTAAGTTTTGAATTAGTCGCCAGTTTGTTAAAATTTCAGATTGCAAGATCATTAAGTAGTTTCTGAAGCCAAAAATATTGTAGCCGAAGTTAAAAAGTATTATGTTAAAAACAGTGGGAAAAGGGCATTTTTTGAGTTTTTAACTAGCCGCCATTTTTTCCATCAATTTTTGATTTTGAGATCTTGCATTTGCTTGAGAGAAAATTATTAAACTTTTACACATTTTTTGGTCACCCTTTCTTAAAATCACTTTCATATTTCACGCTTCACACTCTTTTCTCCATTTCCTTCTTTGCCCCTTTTTCAAGAATTCTTTTTTCTCCTGTTTTCGAGAAACTTCCCGCTTTCTCATTTTTTCGCTTAAATGCGAACTAAATTATGCTTAAATGTAAATTATGTAAATAATGTAATTAAGTAAATTTTTGATTCAAAACTATACTATTATATTTTCGATTCGGAATTCATCTCGTTCGGTTAAAGATTTAACTACCTATTTGGATAAAAATATTAATAATTTGTCAAAAATTAATTTTATTAGTTGATAATTCACCTCTCTGGCTGAAAATTGAAGTATTTTTTGAAAATTCTTTTCATTCTTAGTTTGAAATTAATTTTTTTGAAACGAGAAATTTATTTTTCCATTTTTGTTATAAATTTATCTTTTTTATTAAAAACTTTAAATATGTGTTTGTAAATACAGATTTCGTCTTTTTGTTTAAGATTTTTTTTAACGGAAAAATTGACCATTCTGCTTTTGGTTTGATTTCAAACTAAATTCCTTTTTGGTTGAAGATTCATCATTTTAGTTGAAAATTAAACTGTCTTGTAGATAGCTCGTATTCTTGGTGAAATTTTAATGTTTGATCATTTATCTTTTTGGTTGGAAAAACTGATTTGTTGAAAATTTATCATTTTTAGACACAAATTCAACCATTGGGTTTAAAATGATCTTTTTAGTTGAAAATTAAACTATTTATTTGAAAATGCGGATATTTTATTTAAAACTCGTCTTTTTGGTAGAAAAAAATTATCTTAATTAAAAAATTATCTTTTTGGTTGAAAATTCAAGTTCCATTTGGCTGAATGTTAAACGCTTTTGTTCAAAATTCATTTTTCCTGTTGAAGATTCAAAATTAAAGTTAAAAAATAATTTCTGTGAATGAAAATGTAAATAATTTGTTGAACTTGATTTTTTATTCTTGACCATTATTTTGTTTTCCACTGCAAATTTTTCTATTCCATTTTTTGTTCAAACTGATATTTTTTATTAAAAATTAATCTTTTATAGATCTAAATTTAACTATTTGGTTGAAAATTCATGTATTTTTTTTTAAATTTATTCTTGGTAGAAAATAATATTTTTAGGTTGAAAATTTATCTTTTTTTTTGTAAAAAATGCCATTGCTTGGATGGAAATTAATATGTTTTACTAGATGATTCAAATATTTTGTAGGTAATTTGTCTTCTTTTAAAAGTCGTTTTAAAATGTATGCAGAGTAGATAGAAGGCTATTTTAACTCGAACAAAAATATTTTAAAATATGGGGAAAATTACTATTTTCACGATTTATTTGTTTGGACTTTAGCATTTCAAATTATAGCAAAAATAGTGATAATTATTTAGTGTTATTTGGAATCAACATTGGTAAATAAATTTTTAACTCTACGCATTATAAATAGGTTAAATAATTATTTTAGAATTTTATCTTAAAATAGCAATGCTATTTAGCAATGGATATGAATTTTCTCTTCCTGCATATTTTGCCGGATTTTAATTTTTCCTTCCGGCATATGTAATCGTCCTTAATTTCTTTGCCGAAAGGATTTTAAAAAAATTCAAAAAAATTAATAGTGAATTCTAAAGAATTCTAGGTTAATTACAACAAATTCAAAAATTCAACTCCGACAAAGTATGCCGAAGAAGAAAACTAAAATCCAGCAAATAATGCCGGAAAAGTATACACAAAGTTTTTGAAATCTTCCACTTTCAAATATTGAACTCTACTCTACATTTTTATGATTTTTTTTTCAAAAACTCTATAATAAGTAATTTCTGCGAATCTAAAATATTTGAAAAAGGGTGTTAATATCAAGAAGGAATTATTTATTTAAAATTTGTAGTTTGGGAGCGGTGCGTGAAGAAGACCTTTTAGGTATTTTTTATTTCTAATTTCTAAACAAAGTCGTCTAAAGTTTTGATATATTACTAAACTGTGCTTTAATATAAGCATATTTTTTGAGATAATTAAAAAAAGTATAGTTTTGAAAAATTAATGAAAGTTATACCAAATTTTGAAACATAAATTTTAGTAAGGATGTAACCAGATCCTTGCAAAAATTTGCTGTATTCTCGGAAAGTAGAGTTACAACGATTATCTTCTATTAAGGCGAAGCGAAGAGACAGACTTTTAATTAATTAACAAGCAGATTACAGAAGTCAGCACGTGTTATATCCGCCTACAGCAATTGAAAACTCTTGTCAGCATATTTACGCGATATCTTTCAGCCTCTTGTCTGATTCTAAACATGATGCTCTCAATTTTCAGAAACTATGTTCAAAAGTAAACAATTTATTTTACAACCAAGAGGTTTTCATTTGTCTTCGTTAATATAAAACATTGTAACCGTTTTTTGATGATAAAATATACATTTGAATATTTAATAACCTTCTATGTAATAAAAAAAAAATAGTATATTGATTTTATTTCTTTGTTAATTAACATTTTTTTTTAATAAATAAAAATAAAACGAAACCCTTCCCACCTTTTAATATTTTAATAGCAAATAGGACTTTCCCTTTAATATGGAAGAAATTAGCGCGCGAATAAGACTGCGCAATGATCAGAAATAAAAATTCTCATCACTTTTATAAAAAAAACTACAAATTCTATTAACAAAAAAAATTAAATTTTATAAGAAAAATATTTTATTTACGTGTGACACATTTTTTTCGCTTTCGCGACACCGTTGATTCAATCGTTTCAGATTAAATTTGTTATGAAATTGTTTGTGTTAAAATTGGTATGACATACTTAACTATTAAAAATTATTTGTTTGTTTAACACTAAAACAAAGCGCAACATCAAACAGTTAAAGACAATAAATTTTAAGATTTTTTATTTTAATTTCAAACCCGTGGTGAAACCCGCTTTGGGGAAAAATTAAAAAGGGAATTAAAAAATGGATCGAATTCAGAGTTTCACGTGTTTCTTTAATATTATTTCGATAAAAAAGACTTAAGAGATAAATATAGTAATATATAAAAATATAGTTTTTTAAAAACTACTGCTATATTTGTTGGGTATTTTTTGCCTAAATGACTCAAAATTATTAGATTCATTGGTAAGAGCACTGAGAAGCCTCTTTCTGGCATTGAGAATAAATTCAAAAAAATATTTGAAAACATATCTCACAGGGAGTCTACTCAAATCCTGCAAAAAAATTCCCTGACAATTTCAGGTTTTTTTCCAGGTATCTCAAACTTTTTCCAGGTACGATTTTTCGCGAAATTATTACAGATTATGTCACTTTTTATTTTATAGGGATTTAATTAATATTACAAGATTTTCTTAAATAATTTATAATGATAGAATAAATAAATAAATAAATAAATAAATAATGCGAAAAACATCATCAATAATTTGCATAAAACTTTAACACATTTTTATTTTCTCTACTTATCCTTAAAATGTATTGCATATTTAGGTAAAATAATGTGAGTACAATATTAAAAATTAAATTGAACTGCTTGAAATTTCTAACTTTTCATGTAGAAATTTAGATTTTCAAAAAAATAAATTAATCATATAATTAAAAAAATACATTAATTCTCAATCAAAGACTTGCATTTTCAACTGAAAAAGATCAATTTTCAAACAAAAATGGAATAGTTAGATTTTCAGTTTAAAAAATTATTCTTCTACAAAAAAAAAGATTTATTTTTTCAATCAAAAAGATGAATTATTTACTAAAATAATCAATAGTTAATTAGAATACTTGAAATTTTAAGCAAAAAATGGATTTTCAAATAAGACGATTAAATTTTCAAACAGGAAAATTAATTTTCTAGCGAGATTCTTAAATTCTTAAATTCTAAAATGTATTTGAATTTTTAACAAAAAAGTTGAATTATCAATTTGAGAAGACCCATTTTTATCTATACAGTTACATTTTTCACCAAATTAATGAATTTTCAACTAAAAGATTTTCAAAAAGATGAATTTTTGAGAAAAAATTTAAATTTTGAATCAAGCAGTTTTATTTTTAACTAAAACGATGACTTTTTAACTGAAATGATGAATCATCAACTTAAATAATTAAATTTGCAACCAAAAACATGAATTTTCAACTAAACTGATGAGTCTCATTAAATGTTCAATAAAAAGTATTATTTTCAGCCTAAAATATTAATTTCGGCTAAAAAAGTCCAAATTTTACACTAAAGATAATTCTTCAACCAAATATTAAATAGTTATATTTTCAGTAAAAGATAAATTTTCAAAAAAATAAAATAAAAATAAATGTTCAAACAAATAGTTAAAGTTGCAACCGGAATAGTTAAATTTCCAGTAAAAAAGAATAATTTTCAGCCAAATAATAAAGGAATTTTTAACAAAAGAGTAACTGTCCATCAATTAATTAAATCTTCATTAAAAAGAGATGAATTCAGAACAAACAAGAACGTGTTATTCAATTTAATATTGCAGTTTATAAAAAATTAACTACGCTCTTGAAAAAATTCCCTGACATTTCCAGGTCTTTCCAGGTATATAAAAATTCCCTGACAATTCCAGGTTTTCCAGGTTTTCCAGGTAGGGTAGACACCATATTTCACCTGTCTCACCTACGGGCAAATCAATTAAAAATTTGCAAATTAAAAATTTTTAATTTAATTATAATTAATTTTTAATAACTTATTTCAAAAAATGATGATGCGCTTTTGTTAAGTTTTACCTAAAGTTGCAAAAAATGTTTGCTTTTTATTTTTCGATGCTCTTTTAAATAAACGAAAGAAACGCCCACATATTTTTAAGTTTTAAACAATTTTCTTTTCTTTTTTTACGGATCCTGAAGCAAGAGCCATTTTTACACAAAAAATAATAGAATTTTTCGATCCGAATTTTACTGTTTCAAAATGGCTCATGTTTTAGCATCCGTTTAAAATATAAAATTTTGGTTGAAACTTAAAAAAAAATATGTAGGTGTTTCTTTAGTTTATTAAAAAGAGCATTAAAGAAATAAAAAAAAAAAAACGAAAATATTTTTTTGCAACTTTAGGTACAAATTAACAAAAGTGCATTTTTCATCATTTTTTGAAATATCATATTACGACGAAAAAAATCATTCAATTCAATAAACTTCACCCAAAAAAATTGCAAATACGTATTTTTCCTATACAAACATCAAAAAAATTATAAATTTGAAAATTTTCAGTCGACTTGCCGAATGGTGAAATTTTTTTTTAATTAAAATTTTTTTTTTAATGCCACAAAGAAACTTTTTCGTTCTATTACCAATGAATCTAATCATGATTTTTTTCGGCCTAGTCTAGCGCAGAATTTTACTAACTCACGTGCTATAATGAACAATTTGGTAGGAAATTGAACTATTTGATTGATGATTCGTTTTTTTTTTTAATCAATTTTTGTTGTTAAAATCAAGTATTACGTTGGAAACTCGTATTTGTTGGTTGAATCTATATGTTATTATTATTACACCATTAAGCCGTTTCCCTTTCGGGGTAGGCGTGACTCACTCGGTAGGGAGGGGAGTAATGTGA
>JAAAKG020096369.1:0-16082 GCA_010014905.2 Druon quercuslanigerum
AGTCCAATGCGTGATGCGCATGCGCTCGGACGATTTTAACATCTGAATGTGTTTCAGTTTAACATACAAATATTTTTCCGCCTAAAATCTCAAAAAGATAGTAGATATTTGGCATGAATATCTGCATGTTGGGTGGGACAATCTTACCCTTTAAACATCTACATTTAAACATCCATTTTTCTCTGTGAGGAGAGAAAAACATTAACTTAAACTGTAACTCCGAAAATTAGAATTTTTATTAACACTTTTATTTTCAACAAATAGTTGAATTTTCTACCAAAATAGTTAATTTTCATCATAAAAAGATTAATTTTTAACCAAATAGAATGATTTGCTGTTTAGATTGTTCCATTTTTAAGGAAATAATTAAAATTCAAAGCAAATAATAAATATATCAGTTCAAAAAGATGAAGTCACAACCAATAATAGTTTGATTTTCCATCGAAGGGAATACTTTACAACTGCAATAGTCAAATTATCAGTTGAAAAATATAATTTTCAAAAAAAAAAAAATAATATTCAAGAGTAGGAGAAAAACTACGAAATCCTTATATTATTTTATAAATTTCTATTGCTGTAGAAATTATTTTTTTTCAATATTTTTTATTTATTTTTAGTATGAATATGTGTTCGGAAATTTTTTCATTTAATCTACCCTTCTCCCTAGTTCAATATGATTTTTATTGTAGCATAGAATTTTCCAAAAACTAGCCGCCACAATTTGAATAATCAAAATGAAAATATAGTTGAAAAAGGATTTTTGTCCATGGAATGGTGGCTTTTGATCTACTAGTCTAAACTAAAATATTTATAGTTTTCAGCTGTGAAAAAAATTACTATCTAGCTCCGCTGGGATTCGAACCCAGGTCGACAAAAACCCCATTCAACTACGCTAGTCGAAAATATAACATAAAAGCTCAATAGTTGCAAAACCAATAAGATCAATTGATTATCGTTAAAGACTTGTGAACGGCATTTCGAAAGTAACTAAAAAAGTAACGATTTTTGTAGTTACTGTTACTGAAAAAAGTGTATCTCATTAACAATTCGTAATTTTTTGCAAAAAGTAACTTCGTTATCACTCTCGTTATCAATAAGACGTGAGTAAAAACATTCCTAGAAAACGAAAAAGGAAAAATTTGGTCAATTTGGTTTTTGTTCTTTGTCATGGTAATTATTAGTTTGTCAGGTAATTTCCCTTTCAAAGCATCCCAATTATTAAGTCTGCTATTGTAGGGAGTCTAAATTCATGTATCCCTTGTGAATGAGAGGGTTACAGTCATGGCTGCCCACGTATTCACATGCTCGCGCATAAATTATTGTACGCCTCTTCTATAGAGGTAAACTCATCAACCTTTCACGTGGCATGAAAAGTTGATGAGTTACACGAAAAGTTGATGAGTTACACGAAAAGTTGATGAGTTACACGAAAAGGATATCCTCTTGAGAAATATTCCCATAAAATATACCTGTAACAGGGTTGTTACAAAATACCAATTTCGAAATTCCCTGACTTTCGTAACCGGTTTTTTTTTATTTTCCCTGAGCATTATGAATTTTACTTTTTGGCATAAGAACATTCTTACACCTTAGTGATCAATAATTTGACTAAAAAAAAAATCGTTTCTAAATTTATTTTAAACACTTTTATACGGAATCTTATAAGGTGTTATCTACGAAAAGACATACACGGAGAAACTCTTGTTTGTAAAATTTGTAATTATAATATTGATCTTTACAAAAGTTCGATGACAATCTAGGATATAGCCGAAAAAATTGATATTTAATTATTTATTTTATATTCCAATTAACTTAGTAACTTCACAGTTTAATATTCACAATAGTAATTCTTGCAATAATGACTCTATATTCTGGCTTGCTATTGTCTTATTGTAAAAATAAATATTATAATATCAAATTTTGTACCAGAAAGTTTCTCCGTGTACTTAAAATACATAAATTTTAAACAAATAGTTAAGTTTTAAACTAAAAAAATGGCACTGTATATGGTTATGGAATTTTCCGCAACTTTTTCCTTGAACAAACTTCATTTCAAATTTCATTTTAAATTATTAATTTTCAATTCAGAAAAAAAAACGATTTTTCAACAAAATATTTGAATTTTCAACAACAGAAGTAAGTTTTCAACTAAAATTATGAATATACAACTAAAAAAGAAGATAGATTTTTAACCAAATAGTTTAATTTTTAATTCAAAAAATGAATTTTATACTAAAAAGGACAAATTTTTAACAAAATGCATACATTTTTAAATAAAATATATCAATTTTCAACAACAGCAAAAAAATCGAAAATTTAACCAAAGAAATTAATAACCAAACAGATGATTTTTTAACCAAAAAAGTTACATTTCTAGCAAAAAAAAAGATAAATTTTTCACAAAAATTATATTGTTACATTTTGAGTTCAAGATAGGAATTTTTAACCAAAATGATGAAAATTCAACCAAAAACTGCCCTGCCGAAAAAGACAACATTTCAACAAAATGATTAAATTTTCAACTTATAATAGTCAAATTTTCCCTAAAAAAAATTAATTTTAAACGAAATAGTTAAATTTTTCACTAGATGCATTTTCAACGAAGAAGTTTGATTTTCAATCAGATGTGGAATAGATCAATTTTCATTTAAAATAATTTATTTTCAGAGAGAAGAAAAATAAATTTTCAACAAAATAGTAATAAACAAAATTTTTTAAATACAAGGAAAAATGTAATATTTTTTTTATTTCAACTAAAAAATATTTTAATTTGTAACCGTAACAGTTGAATTGAACCAAAGAATACACGATATTTCAACAACATAAATGAATCTCCTTCATAGAAAAGTTGTTTTTTTTTTGTTTTAAAGAAATGGTTTCTTATTACTTTAACAAAATTTCTTTAAACTATTTTCTTCGATTTAAACTTATTTTTGGTTGAACGAAAAACATTTGATTAAAGAAACGGTTTTTTTAATTTCATACACGTATTTTTGAATAAAAAGTATCAATTTTCAACAAACAAAAAAAAAACAAATCGAAAATTTAACCAAAGAAATTAAGAACCAAACAGATGAAGTTTTAACCAAGAAGATTTAATTTCTAGCAAAAAAAGATCAATTTTCCACAAAAAAATATATTGTTACATTTTGAGTTAAAGAAAGGAATTTTTAACTAAAATGATGAAACTTCAACCAAAAACTCTTCTGTGGAAAAAGACGACTTTTCAACAAAATGATTAAATTTTCAATTTATAATAATCAATTTTTTCCTTAAAAAAATTAATTTTCAACGAAATAGTTAAATTTTTCACTAGATGCATTTTCAACGAAGAAGTTTGCTTTTTAATAAAATATGGAAAAGATCAATTTTCAGTTTAAAAAATTTATTTTCAGAGAGAATACAAAAATTTTCAACAAAATAGTAATAAACAAAACTTTTAAAATACAAGGAAAATGTAATATTTCATATTTCAACTAATAAATATTTACATTTTTAACCGTCATTTTATTAAAGAAACGGTTTCGTTAATTTCATACACATATTTTTGAGAATGAAATTTTCAACCAAACAGTTGTGATTGTTAAACATAAAAGATGCAATTTCTACAAAAATAGATGAATTTTTAACCCAAAAAGAATGACTTTTGAACAAAATTGTTGAATTTTCAATAAAACAATTAAATTAACTTCATCTGCAGTTTATTAAAAACTCGCTAACTCTGTCAGGGTTTCCCTAACATTCCCTGACTATTCCTGATTTCCTCTCTTCAGTTGTAAATTGTCTGATTTTATGAAAAGGAACTAATATAAATTAAAATGTATTATTTCATGATTTTTTCTCCATGGTGTATGTATTCTGTTCTAATCATTTAGAACACAAAAAATAAACATTAAAATTGCGTGTTTATTTTTTTTGTTCTAGAGGAAGAATGGAATCCAGACGGTAAAGGACGTCCAAATGATACCGGTGAGTTGTATCATCATTTCTTACACTTGCAGATAAAGAGTTTGTTGTTTTTGGTTTTGCTGTCATTTTCAAGAAATATTCAAAAATTTGATGCTAAAATACACTCATTCAGAGTACACAATTCCAGGATTGATGCCAATCCTCAATTAAAACGATATAAATTCGATATTACCAAATCCTGATTTTTAAATCAACCTGTGAGAGAGGTCCTTTAACAAAGGCAGTGATTCGTCAAAGTAGTGGGCGGAGAGTAATGCATTTGAGCTCTCTTGCATCCGTGCAATCAAATACTTTTCCCCCTGGTTCGTTACGTAATCGTAAGCTAACGTAATTTCCGTATTTACCGAGAGTCAAGAATTTCAACTTTGTGACATTACATGTGTTAAAGTTGATTGATAAGTGAAAAATTGATGGTGTCACATTTGAACCGATTTCACTCTTTTTATTAAACTGTATGTTTTAAGTTCTCAAGAAAGGATTAGAATCAAGAATCATTCGTTTATAATGTTCAGACTGAAATCGTCTTTAAACTGCTACACGTTATTAGCAATTATTTCTTTCCCTTTGCTATTTATCCGCTTTAAAAAGATATCACAAGCTTATATAACTTAACCCCTTGAATGGTCGAAACCCTTGATAGGTTTCCAAGTTCTTGTTTCACTGTTTCTCTATTGTCTCCTTTCCAGAGACTTATACAATATGCCAGCCAAGTATTTACGCTGAGTTTCCGCTTTCTATAATTCCTTAACAAACCTTTGCAATTGTGCAATGTGAATACGTCCTTTGTGGACCTTATTGATCATTATAATATCTCTTTCGATAACCATTATAACGCAAAACTTGAAAACACATTTTCGCAAATTGCACATCCTGGAGAAATGCCTCTAACACCAAAATTCCATTAGACTATTACTGAGTTTACCAGGCCGACGCACTCTCCCTTAATAAGTTACTCACCACTTTAATGGTATCAACTATCCCATTATCCTCATTATGCACATGAATATACAGTGTGTCCAGAAATAAACCTTACTAAAAGTCGAGTTCTGTATACTAATAAGCGTGCGCTCTGATGTTATTGTTTTAGTAACATCAGAAGAGCACATGTTAAACTGTATATAAGCAGCTAAAACTTGCTGATATGTACGTCTATTCTGGAATATTCCCTGGAGTGAGGACTGATTTAACTTTTCCTATAAGTTTATCTTACTCACGTTTCTTGATAGACTTTAAAATAGACATCGTCATATTCGAAATTTGAGAAAGTCACACAGAGAAAAATGAATGTTTAGCAGTAGATTTCCAAAATATAACCGCCAAAAATACATATACGTAATATCTATACTGCGTTTTGAGATACTATGCTTAAATATATTTTTATGTTAAGCTGAAACTTCTAAAACTATAATATTTTGTTTACATATGTTAATAATAATGCTGTAAATTCTTTGGATAGTGTAACATTTTTGACGCAAATAGTATTTCTTCTTCAAAAAAATGCTCGAGGTAAAATCGCTTTGCATTGCATATCTTTAGTATCCACAGAAACTATCCTTTAACATATAGATGGATGTGCTAAATTTACGCAGAAAAAAATAAAGGTAAATTTTGTTGCATGTAAAATTTTCGACTGTTAATGTTCACATGCTTTGGCGAAAGTTGATCATATGATGGAATAAAAGTTGTCGTCCGCTACGAGTACTTATCAGCATTAGGAAAACGGCAAAATATGTGTGAATTCGAGCTATTAATTAGGACACTAGATTTTTAAAAACTCTTAATTAATATTTTTATAATAATTGTACTGATCAAGAACGAATTACAACGTATTTTCGTGAATGAAAATAAAGAACTTGACACAAGAACTATCTTATGTTTGCAAACAAAACGAAAAATAGTAATCGAATTAATTTTAAGGTTGAAGCATTAATAGGATTTATGATACGATAAATAAGTTACAACATTAATTTATTTCAGAATGAAATTGGGTTTAAATATTATAAATTAAAAATCAATCCAAATACAAAAGTATTGTCCAAATTTTAGTTTAAGAAATAGTTTCATCAATAAAATGTCAGGACGTTAAATGTTAAGGGTTTTATTTTCTGTCACGAAAAATGCATATTTTTATTCGTCCGCGATTGGTGAATTATTTTAAAAATGAAATTGTAATAATTGCTCTTGTTTTTAAAAATCTTTTGTCCTGATTTATAGATAGATTTTATTCATAGTTCAATGTTCCTCGCACTGCTGATAAACAACATAGCGAAATGTTCTCAATTTCGTGTATTGTTTATTCTATAAAGTTAATTTCTGTTGCAGCAAATCTTTCTACTGAAATCGATGTAAAACTTTATTTTTTGTTTTTGCTGTTTGAACATTAAATATGTTAAGTTGAAACATCTAGAATTTAGATATTTATGGCAAACATCCTATTTTCTCGGAGTATCATTGGCAATTGTTTTTCACACCACTTCAATCCTATTTTTTTAATCCAACTGTGGAATTCTTGAAAATTAAAAAAAAACTACAATCAGATTTGGAAAGCACACTCTTAAATTTCTTCTTCGATTTTAATAGGATTGACTGTTTTCCTAAATATACATAAAAATTTTGTTGAATCAAACAAATGTTAGTTAATTCATCAAAATATTTAAGTGACACAATAAAACATTACTTTGCGAAAATAGATACTAATAGTTTCACAAAGTTTTATCAAGACACTTTTTTTATAAAACTCTCCAAAATCACTTCTATTTATGAGAATTTACACGGGAAAATGGATGTTTACTCTTAACATCTAGATGTTTCAGGTTATGATATTCAACCTTTAACTATAGGACAACCATCTAGATCTTAAAAGCAAGTTTCTATAGGTATTAATGACTTGCGATTTACAGTATTATTATTAATATTTATCTGAACGATTATCTAAGTATTATCATCAGGGATAATTTGCCATCAATCATTTCAGACATCTTTTTCACCACCGTGACAATATAAATCAACCTGTTGATCAAGTTATTTCTGCAAATAACAGGAAATGCTTAACGTCATTACATACTAGATGGAATTTTTTTTTATATTTTAAAATGAATTTTTTTTCAGAAAAAAGATCTATTCTCGTCGCTCCACTGGGAATCGAACTACAGAATTTGCGATTTCCGGTCGGGTGATTTCCCATTAAGTTATTACAGCGATCGAAAGAAGAATCTTTTTTCAGAAATATACGCTATCTCAAGCCAGGTGTTACATTTTATGATACGGGTAATTTTAAGGTATCTGTATTATCATCAGAGTTAATCACCATCAATCAGTGAAGATATTCTTTTCACCACCGGGAGAATAGAAATCAACATATTGATCCAATTAACTCTTTAAGTAACAAAAAAATACTTAACGGCATTACAGAATAGTAGCTGGAAAGTAAATTTATTTTAATTTAAAAATTACATTTTTCTGAAAAAGGATCTACTCTCGTCGCTCCACTGGGAATCGAATCACAGAGCTTCATAATATAACACCTGGCTTAAGATAGCGTGTATTTCTGAAAAAAGATTCTTCTTTCGAACTCTCTAATAGCTTAATGGGAAAGAGCCCGACCGGCAATCGGAAGTTATGTAGTTCGATTCTCAGTGGAGCGGCAAGAGTAGATCTTTTTTCAGAAAATATTTAATTTTAATATTCATCAAGAAAATATTAGTGATCATAATTTTTCCGTAAGTTCATATGCGACATGACATCTTGAATGTTTCAGTTTGACATACAAATATGTTTAACACTAATATATTGAAAATACAGTAGAGATGTTACGTGTTTCTAGCATTAACTCATGCATTGTACTTTAAGGAACGAGCCCTAAGTAGACGGAGAAAAATTTATATTCAATAGCAGATGTTCAACAAGAAGATAGTACTGCCAAACATACAGATATGATATCCCCTATCTGTTACATGGCCCATTATATGATTCTATATGTTTGGCAGTTTTGCCTTATATTTAACAGAGGCGGAAAAATTATATATAGTTTATACATAGTGTGAAATGTTATATATAATTTTCACTTGTTTTATATAAAAATTCAATAAAACAAATGAAAATTATATATAATACTTCACACTATATATAATTTTTCCGAGTGAGAAGTTAAAGTAAGGCACATAAGACAATTGTTAATGAGGTCTAAACTGCATTTACACTTATATGACCATAGAACTCAACTTGGACTGTTCATCCGGATTAGAAAAGAAAATCATTGGCTTGAAAATAGCGAGAAAAATGTCATTTTTCGTGATATTTACTATCTTCGGTAATTTAACTTGAGTGTGCGAACATGAGATAATTTTTGGCGAGGTTTATGCTTCACAGGCTCTTACATAATCGTAGTATACAATATAACGGTTCTCTCGGATGAGCAAAAAAAACCCCTCCTCCAAAAAAAGGAGACTAAACTTTTGTATTTTCTATAAGCCCTATAGTGCGCGTTTCACCTTAAACGATAAATTGTGAATTGAAGCAAAAATAGATGCAGTAGACTCATGAATGGAAGCCGGAACTTCCGGGTTCCACCCAGTGGAGGACTTAAATTAGAACTTTTAAGATATCCATCTACTATAACAACTTGATGTTCTAGTAGGTGGTATTTTGAACTCTTGAAATATTGGAATTATATGAGTCATGTGCACTGGACACGCAGGTCATATCCTAAGCTAAGGAAGGAGTAATGTGGTAGGAAGGACATTGAACGCAGTTGAACGATAATCTGTTTTTGCCGCAATTGATATTCGCAGGCAGGCACTTTAACCTAGAGTCGCACTCTGGCGGATGCCGGCTGAAATATCTCCAAGTCCTTGCAAAGCTTTCGCCACACCCTGTCGCTGGACCGGTCTCGACTCTCGAGGCTCGTCGAGTCTCGCCCGAGACTATAATCGAAACATGAGTGGTCGTCGCGTTAAAATTCAACGTAGCCAAGGGATCCCCTGCTGTTTATATCGGTCAACATGAAATCGAGCATTTGTCATTATTTGAACAAGTTTTACGCGAGAAGATTGGTCACACATATTTGCACTGCTCTGTCATTGACACAAGGCGACACGGCGCGGTTCGTCAGACAACTAATATTGATTATAAAACCGTGTTCGTGTGTCGACGATTTTTTCTCGCCGCTCAGCCTCCGGCAGTGCACGCGACACAAACTGTGAAGAGTTGGCCCTTTAAAAATACATATATTTTTAAAAAAACCTATGTTATAGACTTTAGTAATTGTGTCGAAAATTTTCGTGTGTGATTTATGTAACTTCGAACGGTCGTTCTGATCGAATAGCAGCTGACTGCATCAGACATGTAAGTCATATTTAATTTACGAGACTGCAATCGTGCAAGGCGGCCTTAATTTACTGAGTTATTGTTCTTCAGTGATACGAAGTAACTAGTTTCTTTTAAGTAGTTTTGTAACTAGTCGATTTTATTAGTAAGGATATTGGTAACCGTGGTAACGTAGTTACTTTCGTAAATAAGTATGGAATACACAACTAGTTACATTTTTTTATTAACACTAACTATAAAAATCGTTACTTTATTAATAACTTACGAAATATTTTCTTTTCTAGTTTCCTGAAATATATTTTGTTCATATATATATGTTTCTAAAATACAAAAGTTACATAAAGAAAATTGGAATGTACCTCAACCCTGTAATTCAAAATTTTCTAAAATTTATAGAAACACTTTTAGAAAAAAAAGTTAATTTCAGAGTTAGATATCATTTTTTTGTGTTAAAAATTCATTTTTTAACTGAAAATTTAATTATTCCAAGTCAAGATTCATTATTTTATTTGAAATTTCATCTCTTTGGTTGATAATCCAACTGATATTGGTTGAGACTTTATCTTGTTTTTAATTATAAATTGTATTATTCAGTTGAAAATTTAACTATTTTGGTAGAAAATTTGCCTATTTGGCTTGAAATGTTACATATTTGGGTAATTCTCATTCTCTTTTTACAAAAGAATCGTCCTTGGTTGAAAATTTAACTACATATTATATTTTCAGTTTTCAGTTGAAAATTAAAATTTTATATTTTTCCTTAAATATGTATCTTTTTCAGTTGAAAATTCATGCATTTTGTTGAAAATTCGTTTTTTTTTATTTGTTAAAAAATTAATCTTTTTGTTGGGAAATTGAACTATTTTTTTGAAAATTCTTTTTTGCTGGAGTTCAACTGTTTTTTATTTTAAATCAAAATATTTTTTGGTTTAAAGATCAATTATTAGTGGTTGAGAATTTATCTTTTCTTAGTTACAAATTTAATTATTCGTTTGAAAATGTAATTACTTTGTTCAAAATTACAAAATTTTGATAGGAACTCATTTTGATTGGTTGAAAATTCATCTCTTTTGTTCAAAATCGCCTTTTTGGTTTGAAAATTAACTATTTTGGTAAAAAATTCAATTTTTTGTTGGAAATTTATATTTTTTCGTTAAAAGTTAAACTTTTTTGGTAGAAAATTGGGCTTTTCGGCTTAAATTTTCAACAATTTGGTTGATTGTTCTTTCTCCTTTTGACAGAAGAATAATCCTTGGTTGAAACTTCAACTCTTTTTTTGAAATTTTGTTTTTTGTCGAATTCAACTGTTTTTTAGTTGAAATGTATCAACTACTACATTTTGCATTAATAATTCATTTTTTTCGTTGAAAATGATTCTTTTTTCATGAAAAATATATTTATTTCATTTTTGTTTGAATTTCATTGGTTGAAAATTCATATCTTTGATTTAAAATTGAACTAAATGAAAATTCGTCTTTTTTCGTTGAGTTTAAATTTTCTTGATTTCAAATTAGAATATTTTTAACTCGAAATATCAACTACATATTACATTTTTCATTGATAAATCATTAATTAAATTATGGCGGCTGGTGTTCGAAAGTTCAAAAATTGCATGGTTTTTGCGACATCATAATTTGAAAAATATATATATTGTGTTGAAGTTGTGGGTAATGGTTCAAAATATACGAGGCCAATAGTGCAATTTTATTAATTTTTTATTCGAAGTTTAACTGAGAGCAGGGCTTTAGAACCTTGGATAAAATAAAAATAATTCTATTTCATTATGTAAATAAAATTAAATATCAAAGGGTCTAGACAGGCTTTCCCTCATATATTTTCAATGATATCATAAAATTTCAACACAATATGTTAATTTTTCTAATTATGAAGTCGTTGAATATACAAGCATGTATATTGGTCACGTGGCAGACTGTCACATCAACATAATTGAAAATTAAATTATTCCAGATGAAGATTCATTGTTTTAAAAATGATCTATTTCGTTGAAAATTGAGCTATTTTGTTAAACATTTTTGATTAAATATTCATTCTTTTTACTAAAAATTTAACTACCTATTTTTAGAAAATATATCTTCCGACTAAAAATGAATCATTTCAGTTGAACGTTCATAATTTCAGAACTATTTTTAGTTGAAAATTTATCTTTTTTTGTTAAAAATTTTATTAGAAAATCATTCTATTTGGTTGAATGTTTACTTTTTTTTTTAACTGCAACTATTTCTTTAAAACGTAACTTTTTTGTTCAGAATTCGTATTTCTGTTTTATGTATTGAAATTTATACTAGAAAAATCGCCTTTTTGTTGTAAAATTTCAAGAATTAGTTACAATTTATTTTCTCTTGTCACTGAAGAATCTTTCTTGGTTAAAAATTCAACCCCTTTGTTGAAAATTCATGTTTTTGTTTTAAAATTTCATCTGTTATTAGTCTTTTTTGGTGGAATTCGACTGTTTTTGACCTAAAATTAAAACTGTTTTGAATTTAAAAATCGAACGTTATATTTTTCATTAAAAATTTATCTTTTTAGCTTAAAAGCAGAACTACTTTGTTAAGAACTTATTTTTTGGTTGAAGATTGATAATTTTAGTTAAAAATTCATCTATTTCGTTGCAAATTAAACTATTTTTTTTACAATTTGTTTTGTTCAATTATATTGGCAGATCATTTATTATTTCGGAAGAAAATTCATATATTTATTGAAAACTTACTCTTTTATTAAAAATTAATATTTGAGGGTCATATATCCGTCAGTATTTTAGAAAATCTGCCTTTTAGGCCAAAATTCAACAATATGTTTGAAATATTTTTTCGCACTTTAGCCAAGAATCTTTCTTGGTTGAAAAAGCAAGTCATTTGTTGAATATTCGTCTTTTTTGGTAGAACATTCATCTTTTTGGTTGAAAATTCATCATTTTGAAGATTCATCATTTTAGTAAAATTTATTTCTTTGGTTGAAAATTTCTCTTTTTTAATGGAAAATTTAACAACATGGTTGAAAGTTCAAAACCTCTGTTAAACTGTTTTTTTATAAGAGATTGAATTGTTTTGTTGAAATTTCTTTCTTTTTTTTTAGTTGAAAAACTAATTTTTTTAACAGAAATTTTTACTAATTGATTTATAAAACAATTTTGGTGGGTCATACGGTCCTAGGAATTTGTGAATCTTGCAGAAGTGGGATTCGGAAATAGGCAAGTCTAAAGAAATAATCTTTGAAAAAAATGAATTTCTAGAGCCATTGAGATTTATAGCCCAATTTAGGAAAATTATGTTTTTGCTTCCACCCTGCAATTCAAAATTTTCTTTAAAATTCCTTGTTAAAAAAAATATTGTCAGTTATAAAGAACACATGACTTTTAATAAACTGTATAAAAAACATTAGAACTTATTTTTCAAACTTTAATAAGAAAAGTTTACATTTTGAATTTGTAACGAAAACGATAACTTAGTTCCTTTAAAAAAATAACTTATCACTGTTCAATAGGAAAACCATATTGAATTCTTTCCGAACCTCTCTTATAGGATATTTATATGCTTGAGCAAACAGTTGTACTATTTACGGACGAGATTACTGGATCTATTTTGCTCATAGACTATAAACCACTCTTCGAAAACCAGAATGTTTTAGAAAATCTCCAAGGTGAAGTTTTATTGTTTGCTAAACACAGATGAGTATTTCAATTTATTTGAATCTAACAAAAAATGATTATTTTATGACTATTTTATTAGTTTGTTTAACAAGAGCTTACCCAAAATACATCCTGATAATACACAAGAGTTGAATTAAATTATAAGTTACTCTACGAAAATTATTATGGTATACTTCGAAAACATTAAAAATGATGATTTCTCTATATTCTTTTCAAAGTATAATAACAAATTTAATTTTAGCAGTGCGATTTTTAATATTTTTCTTTTTTTATTTAAAGCTGAAAGCCTGGAAAAGATATCAATTACTTTCCGGGTCTTATAACACAGAGATTTTTTCTTTTATGAATTGCATTTTGAAAGAGAATGTGTGGAATTTAATCATTAAATAGGCCGTATGTCAAGGGAAACCTGGAAATCAGGGGAAAAAGTCTGGGAGTTTGATTCTGTTAATAAGAAATTCGATTTTAAAAGTGTTGCAAGATTAAAATTCCAGTCCTTAAACCTTAAGGGCAAGGGGAAAATTAGGGAATTTTCAAAATTAAGGTTTGCGGACACTCTGATGTAATATTCTTTTCAGTAAATTATTATTTCTTTTTTCTTTTTCTTTACAGTTTCTTCCTTCTGACGATTATTCCTTATTTGGTTAAAAATTGTATTACATGGTTAAAAATTCAACAATTACATTGTTTTCATTTCATTTCACAATTCAACAAAGTCATACTTTTTTATTTCAAATTCATCTGTTTAAAGGTTGAACCCCTTTGGTAAAATATAATTTTTTGGTCGAAGGTTTATCCCTGTGGTTAAAGTTTTAACTATATTATTGGAAACACAAATTTTTTTTGGTTAAACTTTCATCTTTTTCATTTTTAGGAAATGCGAGTATTAAAAAGTCACCTTTTTTGTGCGCAAGTAAAAAATTTTTGTTAAAAGTTCGTCTATTTGGGCAGAAAATTCGTCCTTTTGGATTGAAAATTCATATTTTTTTGTAAAAAATTCAACGATTCGGTTACAAATGTAATTATTTGGTTAAATATGCAACTGATATTAGTTTAATCTTTTTTGTTTGAAAATTCGACCATTTGGTTCAAATCCCATATTTGTAGTTTGAAAATTCAATAATTTCGCTATAAAGTTATATATTTTGACAAAAATAAATTATTTGCTTGAAAAGTCGTCCTTTTAGATACAAAATTTATTTTACTTGGTTAAAATAAATAAATTAAATACTCCTATTTAAAATTATTTTACTCCCTTTGTAAAAGATTCTTTGTGAAAAATGTTTAAAGTTTAAAATGCTAATATTTATATATCAATGGTCAGAGAAAACAAAATAATGGTAAGGGAATAATCAGTAAATTTTAAAAAAGGAAATTTGTTGGTCTCCCTTTTTATAATGTCTGATCCTTGTAATAATTTCACTTTCGAATTAAAATCTATTTGAATGAGTGTGTCTGTAGTGGAAGTGCATGCTTCATATAAAATGAAAACTGGAGTACGCTGGCTTCATTCAATGAGAGCAGTGCATTCAATAAGCGCATTGAATATGACTTCAATACACGCAGAATTATTTCTAGTCACAAACGTTCACTCTTTTTTTTATGCCTATACGAATGTATAGTAAAAATTCTGAAATACGTTTAAAAAATGACGAACGCAAATAAATAAAAAATTCTTTTAATCCAGTAGATTGCAGAATTAATTAAACATGCACTTTTTTTAAATTCTTTTAAAATAGTTTAAGGTATAATTCAAATTCTTAAGTATCATTCTGTAATATCTGTGTAATTAATAATAATTATTATAATTTTATTATTTCATTAAATAGTTATTAAAAAATAAAGACTATTTTTCAATTACACTTAATATACAAAAAATTAGTTTTTAAGAATATATTAGCAAAATAGGGTAAAAATGGACCGAATCGCATGCATTTTGTCACTTTTTCAAAAGATTTTGAAGATTGAAGAGTATTAAAAAAATGCCAAGCAGTTGTCAATAGCTTTAAAAAGTTTCCAAGTGATTTAAAAAGATGTCAAGGAATTTTCGATAGATTTGAATAATTTGAAGTGATTTCAAACGATTTTGAAGAGTAATTGGTATTTTTTTTAATTTCAAGGAATTATTAAGACTTAAATATGTTTCAAGGGATTCCAAAAGATTTTAAAGGATTTAAAATATTTTAGGGTGTATTAATAGATTCCAATGATTTTTAAATAGATTTGAATAATTCTAAGTTATTTCAAAGAATTTTAAAGATTTTAGGGTGTTTTCAAAACATCTACGAAGATTTCAAGAGCTTTAAAAAGAATCAAGGGGTTTTAATAAATTTTAAGGGATTTCAATAGATATTAAAGGATTTGGAGTTTTTTAGGACATTTTAAAAGATTCCAAAGTATTTTAAGGTGGTTTAAAAAATTGTCAAGGTCATTTTTTTGTCCCAGGACTTTAATGATTTTAAGAGATTTACACAAAAGTTTTTCCTTTTTTTAAGAAATCTAGATTTTTAAAAGAAATGGATGGATTTTATAGTTAGTATATTGTAAAAGATTCCAATGGATTTCATTAGATTTTAGTGAATTTGAAAGAATTTTTTCACAAATATTGTGGTATTTCGTCTGGTTTCAACTTTTTTAAAAATTGTTTATGGTATTTTCAAAGTTTCTGCAAATTTTTAGGATATTTTAAAAGATTTCCTCGAATTTTCTATTGATTTGAATCATTTGAAAAGATGTAAAAAAATTTTTTAGGGTTTTTTAAATAAATATTTTAAATATCTTAGAGAATTTATAAACATTTTAGCGATTTAAAAGGTTTTATGATGTTTTTAAATATTCAAAGGAATTTGCAATTGAAGGATGTATATAAAGGGATTTTATAAAATTTTAAAGGTTTTAGGATGTGTTAAAAATCTTGAAAGGAGTTTCAAGAACTCTTCATTTTTTATAAGATTTTAAAGGATTTGAGATATCGTAGAGTATTTTTAATAGATTTCAATAATTTTAAGTAATTCTGAGGCATTTGTTTATTGTTTGTTACTCTTTTTAACCCTTAGTAACCACACCTCAACTCAGCATACGTAGTAACCACACTGGTGCGATTTGAAATTTGTAATCTTTG
>JAAAKG020096380.1:3596-16082 GCA_010014905.2 Druon quercuslanigerum
TTCATTCAATTCATTCAATTCATTCAATTCATTCAATTCATTCAATTCATTCAATTCATTCAATTCATTCAATTCATCCACTTCATCCAATTCATCCAATTCATCCAATTCATTTACTTCATTCAATTCATTCAATTCATTTTATACATTCAATTCACTTATTTAATTTAAGTAATTTAATTTGTTTAATTCATTTAATTCATAAAATTCATTTTATTTATTCAATTCATTCAATTCATTCAATTCATTCAATTCATTCAATTCATTCATCTCATTCATCTCATTCATCTCATTCATCATGTATCTCATTTATCTATGGTAGTGAATGGTAGTCGGCGAATTGATAAGCTTGAAATTGCTAAATAAATTTTGAAGAGAGCCATTATTTTGAAATTTGATAATTTTAAAATTTATTGCTAAGTAATTGGTAAATTAAAAGTTTATATAGAAAAGTCAATATTCGCCAGACTTGAAATTTTAATATCCAGAATAGTAGTGGATGACTTGATATGCTTGCAGTTTATAAATAATCTTTTAACAGAGCATCATTTCAAAATTTGATAGTTTTTAAATTTATTGATGGTTAACTTGATAAACTCAAAATTGATCATGAAAAGTCAATATTTGCAATTTTTTAAATTTTGGAATACTTATAAATGTGTTAAATTCTGTAATACCCATAATAGTAGTGGGTGACTTGATAAGCTTGGAATATATAAATAAATTGTAAAGAGAGCCTAATTTCGAAATTAGTTCTTTTTGTAAATTTATTTCTGGGTAACTTGATGAATTTAAAATTTATAAACAAAATGCAATATGTGCCAGTTTTGTAATTTTTCAATAATTGTCAAGGTGGAAAATTGATAGGTGGACTTGATAAGATTGCAATATCTAAAGAAATTTTATAGAGGGAATAATTTTGAAATTTGTTATCTTCAAATATATAAAAAAAGATTCAATATTCGTCAGTTTTGTAGTTTTGGAATAATTATCAATGTGTATAATTCTGTAATGTCCTGAATAGTAGGTGGTAGACTTGATAAGCATTTAATTTATAAATAAATTTGGATGGAAGCCTCATTTTGAAATTTGATAATTTTTAAATTTATTGCTGGGTAACTTAATAAATTCAAAATTTATCATGAAAAGTGAATATTTGCAATTTTTTAAATTTTGGAATAATTATAAAGGTGTAAAATTCTGCAATATTAAGAAGATTAGTGGTCGACTTGACAAGCTTGCAATTGATAAGTAAAACTTGAAAGGTGCCTCATTTCGAAATTTGACAGTTCTTAAATTCATTACTCAGTAACTTTATAAATTTAAAATTCATAAGGTAAAGTCAATAATTGGCCAGTTTTGTAATTTTGTAATAATTATCAATGTGTAAAATTCTGTAATATCTAGAACAGTAGGTGGGCGACTTGGTTAGCTTGCAATTTATAAATAAATTTTGAAGGGGGCCACATTTTGAAATTTGATAATTTTTAAGTTTATTGCAAAGTAAGTTGATTAATTAAAAGTTTATAAAGAAAAGTCAAAATACGCCAGTTTTGTAATTTTAAAATAATTATCAATGTGGAAAATTCTGCAATATCCAGAATAGTAGTGGTCGACTTGATGAGCTTGCAATTTCTAAATGAATTTTGCAGAGGGCCTAATTTCGAAATTTGATCATTTGAAGTTAATTGCTTTGTAAATTGATAAATTTATGATTCGTAAGAAAAAGTCAATACTTGCCAGATTCGTAATTTTGGAATAATTATCAATGTGAGAAATTCTGCAATATTCAAAATAAAAGTGGGCGACTTGCTAATATTGCAATTTATAAATTAATTTTAAAGAGAGCCTCATTTCGAAATTAGTTCGATTAATATCCAGAATAGTAGGTGAGCGACTTGATTAGCTTGCAATTTATAAATAAATTTGGAATAAAGCCTTGTTCTTAAATTTGATAATTTTTAAATTTATTGCCAAGTACCTTGATTAATTAAAAGTTTATAAAGAAAACTCAATATTTGCCAGTTTTGTAATTTTGGAATAGTTATCAATGTAGGAAATTCTGCAATATCCAGAATAGTAGTGGGTGACTTGACATGCTTGCAATTTATAAATAAATCTTGAACAGAGCATCAATTCAAAATTTGACACTTTTTAAATTTATTGATGGGTAACTTGATAAATTAAAAATTTATAAAGAAAAGTCAATAATATTCCAGCTTTGTAATTTTGGAATAATTGGCGATTGCATGGTTTTAAAATTCCGCGCTTTTGAAAATAAAATGTCTGAGAAGTAATTGATTTTAGCGAACCTATGGTCGTTGTAAATTTAAGGAGAGAGAAATGTAAGTTGAGTGGGGAGATATGGATTTCGAGGTATCGAGAGTAAGGCCCTTGGTACAGCTAAGATCTTCTCAACTCTTGACCTCAAGGGAGGTTACTGGCAGGTTCCAATGTCTTCGGAATCGCGCCAGTACACCACCTTTTCCACGCCCAGAGGAGGGCAATTTTAATTTAGAGTGATGCCATTCGGCCTGAAAAACCCTCCAGATACCTTCCAAAACCTCATGCGGCAAGTCCTCGCCGAACAATGGAGCACCTGTGCGGTCGCGTACCTGGGCGACATAATTATTATCTACCCAGGAAACTGGCAGGACAATTTGTTGCACCTTGCCTTAATTTTCGAGCTTTTTTCAATTTATGGACTTACCGTTTCACCGAAGAAATGCAGCTTCGGCCAAACCAATATACCGTACCTCGGACATGTTGTAGGTTCCAGTGGGAATCCTGCCCAACCCGTCCACATTAACCCGATTCGGGACACTACTCCCCCCCCCCCGAACACGATAAGAGATGTGCTCATTCCTCGGGATCTGTAATTGGGTCAAAGTGTATATACCCGACTCTTGCATTATACTTGCCCCTGTAAGAGATCTCCTTTCAACCAAGAGGCCGTACAAAAAAATGACCCTGGAACGGTTGAAAGATTTTGAAGCAGCTAAGCTCGCTTTGCAGACCCCGGCGGCTCTCAGCCGTCCGGACACATGCCTACGATTCGTTCTTCAGATTGATGCCAGTGCTTATGCCTCAGTCGCTTTCCCCGCATTGTTGAGCACGTGTCGGGAAGGAACAACAAACTTTCGGATGCTCTCTAACGCCATCCGGATCCGAACGAGATGTCCCCCGGTGAACCGGACATGGAGTCCATGTTACCACCTACTTGATCCGCCCTAGATGACGTGAAAGGCGATCGAGTCCCGGTCCTTAACGCCATTCAGAATCCACTTATGCCTGCTCTCTTCCCTGAGGTCATAGCCGCACAACAAGAGGATCCGAAAATTTCCCGCGACGTCATTCGGTGCAATGAAATCAGCAACAGACGTGACCGTAGTGAAGAGGAGAGGATCTTCTTGGAGCAACATCGCCTAGACGAAAACGGTTTCTGGTATCGAAGACACTTGACACTGGTATCGAAGACACTTGGAAATGAGTCCTATGGGTGTACTATGACTCCCCCCTCTCAGGACACCCTGGTACCGACGAAACTCTCCGTGCGATACAAAATTTTTTCTTTTGGCCCGGCATTAGCCGCGAGGTTCGCCGTTACGTGTCCGGCTGCCATATTTGTCTGTGTTGCAAACCTGTGCACACTCGGTTACCAAACACCCAACAACCACGGATCACCCGTCGCGCGTGGGAGACGGTGGCCGTAGATTTGATGGGCCCTTATCCCCGGACTCGCGACGGGAACCAATTCATCCTCGTCGTAACGGACCTCTTTACGCGATGGGTGTTATCCTTCCCTCTCCGTTCGTCTGAGGCACTTTGCCTCACCAAGCTCCTTCAGGAGGAAGTATTTTCTCGCTACGGATACATGAAACACGTTCTTAGCGATAACGGGACTCAATTCACTGGTCACGTTTAGGCTGAGGCGAGCCAGCGTTAGGACTGCGAGTTGTGAACAACTCCAGTGTACCACCCACGCGCCAACCATAGCGAGCGCCGTGACCAGGAAGTGAAGAAGGGCTTGTGGTAGCGACTTCATGCTGACAATCAGCGTTCATGGGATCGCTACTTGCCAGACATCCTCTACGGTCTGCGCCGACGTCGAAATGCAGCTACGAGGATGCCCTCCCGCTTTTTGCTTTTTAGGAAAGATATAGCCGCGCTAGGCGAGTAGCGATTTTAAAACCAGGCGCACAACAGAAGACCAGAGAACTGTAGCGTCGAGTGGAGGACGTTCGCCAGCATCAGGCGACCTACCAAGTACGATACGCCTCATCCCCGATATCCGTGGTGGGCCTTTCCAGGTCATCAACCATATTTCTGGAGAGGTCTACTAGATAAACAATGCCGAAGTGGCCTAGAAGGCCCACAGCAGTAGCCTAGTACCAGCACGGAAACATCTCGGGGCCAACCTGGCGGTACCCGAGCTACCAGGAGCAGCGGCTCTCGGGCAGGGGCTTGAGGGCCAACCAAGGTAGGAACTTTACCACCCTCCTCTGGATAATCTGAGAGTACTGGAAGGCCACGTACAATTGCTTTCGGATTCTAAAGTCACCAACGACTCCTCGAGCGAGGACGATGCCATCGACAGCGACGAAGATGTCGAGCCCAGAGCGCGGGCCGACTTTCGGAACGAGCAGGAGGGTGAGGCCAGGAGGTCTCACCATGAACGAGCCACAGCGCAAGGATCGGATAAGTTTCCTCCGCGCAACCATGTCAATGTCGAGCCCGGGGCGCGGGCCTACATTCCGAACGAGCAGGAGGATGAGGCCAGGAGGACTCACCATGAACGAGCCGCGGTGCGTTTATTTTTAGCTATCGAAAAGATACGTAGTAGGTATTGTCATGGCTATCAAAAGATACCATACTAGTAAAGTTATTGGTATTATGGCATGTCTGCGATTATTTAAGTTAAAATTAATTTTCATCCCCTAGGTCTCCTCCAAATTTCGATTAAGCCTTGAGTGAAAAAAATGGTTTGTCCGGGAAGGGGTGGATTTGATATCGGCCATAAGTCCAAAATAATAAATATACACTCGCTCCCACTTATTTCCATCTCTCTCACTCCCATGCCACCGCTCACGTTCCTCCTTTATTACCGGCTTCTCCTCACTTTCCTATTGGCACTCCCCCCCCTGTTTCCTTTTCCCCGCGCCTTCTTACACTCTCAACTCGGTTACTTAGTTGAGTCAAGCTAGTTTTCCTTCGTCGGCGAGAAGACTTGGCCGTCCAGCCCAAAAACAGGTTTCTACTCTTCTTAAATCTCTCTCTCTCTCTCTCTGTTAGGCCGCTCTTCACCATGCTCCTTTTTTGACGATTTTCGCCGCTTTTCCACTGATATCCTCTTTGCTTCTCTGTCCCCGTACCCTCTGACACTCTCAGCTCTGCCAACTTTGCTTAACACGAGTACGCTTTCCCTTCAACCAACAATTTCTGCATAATAACTTCAAGCCGTTTCTGCCTCTACTCTCTCTCTCTCTCTCCTCTCTTCTATACAGACTTTTCGCTTTTATTCTCTTCTCGCTCTCTCGCATTTCAAAGATACAGACTTTCCAAATTAATTATATTTCGAATAAGAGGTTCCGCTTATTTTTAATATACATTGACGCTGAAAACTTATCGATAGTAAAAGTTCAAAATTTAGTATATCTTTATTTTCCTCTAAATAACCCTTATAGGAGATCCTTCCGGTTTTTAAATTTTTGAAAAATTAAGATTAATAATATCAAGGTTTTCAAGAAGTTTGAATAGTAATAAGAGTCTCTTTACAAGAAATAAATTAAATAAATATTAGCATTCTCTTTTCGGCACATTCTAAAAAGTAAGAAATAAGAACTATTGAAACTCCTTAATCCTTTTTGTTTTAAATTGTGAAAGTAATTAATATTAGGATTTTTAATTAATGCAATAATATAGATAGTTCGAATAAAATATAAAATAGCGAAATACGGGCCTTGTCGCGCGAACGGGTGCCTAGTAGGAACGGAGGATTCTGTCGCTACGCGGCTCCCCTCTTGTCGCACGGCGCCAGCCAATCAGCGGCCGGGATCGCTCTTCTCGGACGAGCACAGCGGTCGCGTGACGATGGCCTGTGAGCCGTTTCGTCAATTAGTCTACGAAAACGAGAAGTGACTGATCTCGAAGCGCTCGCCTGTCATCCTTTCCTTGTACGATTCGGAAACTAAGCGTGGCCAACGAGCCACGCAAATTTGTGAAACGCATTAGCTGTCAAATCTGAAGTAAATAAAACCAGTTGTCTTAATTCGAGATCGAGTGTTTTTCCTGTGCCTGCCATTTCCTGGGCCCTCAGTTTTTCTCTCTCGACATTCTTGAACGGGTGACGTTCTAAGCGGATCAACGTCGGAAGCTGCTACCGTCCCCAATCGTCCACGGCGAACTACTCCTCAGTTGATCCCCTCTCATACCTTGGTATCTCCGTGTGTCTTCCGGAATCTTAAGTTGGGTATTAATATTATTTTGCTCTCTTTATTTTCAGTTCTCCTCTTTTCCTTTATGTTGTTTCTCACTTGGCTTTCTTTTCTTTACTTTAGGATTCAACTTGTTTTCTTTTAAATTTGTATTGTGTGCTCCCTAAGTCTTCGGAGCTCGTCGACGGATAAGTCGCCCAGCGTTGCCGTTTGGTGGCAAGGTCCGACATTAGCCGTCATGGTGACCCGTCACTACCGGCACGATATTTTATATGATTCTTTTTTATTTTGTCTGTGTGTGGGCAGCCAATCCGGAGCTCGTCGACGGATAAGTCGCCCAGCGTCGCCATTTGGTTGCGGGGTTCAGACCTTAGCTGTGACGGTGAACCAAGGCTCTGCTGCCAATTGATTTTACGTTACAATTGTTTGTGTTTTGTTCGCGTATTATAGCAGTAATTTATGTGTGCGTATATTCGTGGTTTGTACATCGAATCTCTGCGCGGAGGGTATTTCCTTGTGTCGCGTCGGGTTACTGTTCGCATTATTATTATTTTCTTTTTCTTCATCGCCCGTATCAAGACGACACTCTTGGGTCTATTCGGTGTTCGGATGCGATTTGCTGTTGTTTCCCTCTCTTGCACAGAATTCCGGTTAAGACCGTTCCCATATAATTGTGCGTCGTGTCGTGCAAGTATTCTCCGGATGTCACTTCTCGCTGTTCCGAAAACGCTCTTAACCGCGTAGTGTTCTGTTCCGTCCTCTTAGGATCTAATTGCCCACCTACTGCGCTCGCGGGTCACTTCCTCGACCGGACGACCCTCAAACGTCGACCTCAGCACCGAAGCGCAACAGACGTCCGAATCAAAGTTTCCGTAGACGTGAGAAGAAACGTAAACAGAAATCGTTACTTGCTCTGTCCCTGGCCAGCGGAATCGCCCCGAACCAGGCCCAACCATACTCTGGGACCGCTCCCACACCGGGAACCTCCACTATCCCGCCACCTGTGTTGTTTGCACCCATCGTGTTATCTCAACGGCCTCTCCGGTTCTCGCCTATAAGAGGACTACCCGCTCCCGATTCACTTTTCGCGAGCCCGGACGAGGTTTTCTGTCAGTTGGTTAGGTATCGCCCTCGTTCCGCCCCGGGAAACAAATTTTTCCTTTTTTTCTTTCACAAATCGGCACAACCCCATTACCGCTATTTTCGTAATCTCGCGTAATTTTCCTTGTTTCCCGCTTGGACGACCTCACCACCTGAAGGAAGTTTCTACAACCTCGAAAGGGCCAAGAGGACCTATTCCCCCCTCCCATTGAGATCACTGATACACCTCCCCCCTCATTGAGTTTTCACTTCTATAAAAGGGGAAGAAATCAAATTTATAAATAAATTTTGAAGAGAGCCTTTTTTGAATTTTGCTTGTAATATATAAATAAATTTCTAGAGGGCCTAATGTCTTAATTTTACAATTTTGAAACTATTGCTGTGTAACTTGATAAATTTAAGATTCACAAAGAAAAGTCAATATTCGCCAGTTTTGTAAATTTGCAATAATTAGCAAAGTGGAAAATTCTGATATATCCAAAATAGTAGTGAGCGACAAGATATGCTGGGAATTTATAAATAAATTTTGAAAAGAGCCTTATTTCGAAATTTCATAGTTTTTAAACTTGTGGCTGGGTAACTTGATAGATTTAAAATTTATAAAGAAAATTCAACATTCGTCAGTTTTGTGATGTTGGAATAATGATCAAGGTGGAAAATTCTGCAATATCCAGAATAGTAGTGAGTGACTTGATAATCTGTTCATTTATAAGTAAATTTATAGAGCGCCTAATTTAGAAACTTGCAAGTTTCGAAATTTATTTCTGGGTAACTAGATAAATAAATTTTTTTTTCAGGAACCTCAATATTTGATAGTTTTGTAATTTTGGAATAATTATCAAAGTGAAAAATTGTTTAAGATCCGAAATTGTAGTCGGTGACTTGATAAGCTTGCAATATCTAAATGAATTTTGTAGAAAGCCTAATTTCGAAATTTGATCGTTTGGAAGTTAATTGCTTTGTAACTTGATAAATATAAGATTCGTATAGAAATGTCAATATTCGCCGGTTTTGTAATTTTGGATTAATTATCCATGTGGAAAATTCTGCAATATCCAAAATAGTAGTGGGCGACCTGATAAGCTTGCAATTTATAAAGGAATTTTGCAAAAGGGCCTAATTTCGAAATTTGATAGTTTTGAAGTTAATTGCTGTGTAACTTGATGCATTTTATATTCATAAAGAAACCTCAATATCTGGCAGTTTTGTAATTTTGGATTAATTATCCATGAGGAATATTCTGCAATATCCAGAATAGTAGTGGGCTACTTGGTAAGCTTGAAATTTATAAATAAATTTTGAAAAGAGCCTAATTTCGAAATTTAATAGTTTTGAATTTAATTGCTGTGTAACTTGATAAATTTAAGATTTATAAAGAAAAGTCAATATTCGCCAGTTTTGTAATTTTTCAAATAATTATCAAGGAGGAAAATTCTGATATATCCAGAATAGTAGTGAGCGACAAAATATGCTGGGAATTTATGAATAAATTTTGAAGGGAGCCTCATTTCGAAATTGGATATTTACTAAATTTATTGCTGGTTTACTTGATAAACTTAAAATTTATCAGGAAATGTCAATATTCACCAGTTTTTTAATGTTCGAAAAAGTATTAAGGTGGAAAATATTTCAATATCCAGAATAGTTGTGAGTGACTTGAGAAATTTGCAATATCTAAGTGAATTTTGTAGAGAGCCTAATTTCGAAATTTGATAGTTTTTAAAATTATGTCTGGGTAATTTGATAAATTTTAAATTTAAAAAAAGTCAATATTCCCCAGTTTTGTAATGTTGGAATAATTATCAATGTGGGAAATTCTGCAATATCAAGAAGAGTAGTGGGCAACTTGATCAGTTTATAATATATAAATAAATTTGCAGAAAGCCTAATTTCTTAATTTTAAAATTTTGAAATTTATTGTTGGGTAAATTGATAAATTTAAAACGTCTACAGCGTTTTTGAGCACGAGTTGTACATACGTTATTTTTATTGCTGATATACCTAGAAATAAGAATAAGAACGAAAAATAGTTCTGAATTTGCTTTTATGTGTAAAAAATGGAAAATTAAAATCGATGAGAATACATAAAAAATAGAGACAGAGATGATTTATTAAAAGATACGCTGGTATATTGGTATACTGGTCTTGGTAACGTTTCTCAAATTGCATTATATCTTGATGGAAGCGATCCCCTTGTTCATCCGAATAAGCTCCCATATTAACTTTAAATTTATCTAAACGAGAATGTAAAATGTGCCTCTTTAGAGACATTCTACATCCGATGATGGAAAAATTCATAATCATGTCAGTGATCAGCTCGTCATAATTTGCACCTCTATGCTTTCCAAGAAAACCATGAACTACTGCCTTAAAACTGTTCCAGGCTCTTTTCTCCTCATTGCTGAGTAACTGCGGGAAAATATCACAATTCATATTTTTATTTATTTGAGGGCCTACAAAGATTCCAGCTTTAATTTTTTCCTCTGAAAGCTTCGGAAAAAAATCCTTCAAATATTTGAGAGCTTCAAACTCATGATTAAGACCCAGCCATCAAAATCGGGATAGTGCTACTAGGAGCAGAAGGTAGCGTGCTACCTCTCTTTTAAGCTACCTCATTTATGGGGTAGCACTACTGGTAGTGCTACCAGGTCTAGAGAATATCGCGCTTCTTTAAAATACGCTACCTTTTCCGAGGGGTAGCGCTACTGGGAGTGCTTCCTAAGAAGCGCTCCCATCAAATAATAGGGTAGTGCTACTAGGAGTACTGTGGTAGCACGCTCCTATTGCGCGCGCACATCTGAGATAGAATGTTTTTTTTCACCTAACCTAGATTTGGGGTTAACGTAAGATATTCACAGTGTGATATAAAAGAGATTGGGATTCAGGAATATATCGTTTTTCAAGGTGAGAAAACAAAATTCCGTATTTCTTTCCGAAGTAGGATCATTCATTCTTATAGCCAGGGATAATCTGTTTGATTCTGAATATTTGGATTGAACGTCAGTGAATTTTGGCACAGAATAACCTCGAATCCAATCGAAATTAGACTCACGTTTGTCGGTTTGTACCATATTCACTGACATTTGGTTAAAACATTTGAATTGAAGTTGAATTTTGCATGTAAAATTAAAAAAAAAGTTGATTTTTTTAATTCTGTGCATTTCCAGCACAACGACATAGGTGCACTCTTTGTGCAAAATTGAGTTGTGGATGAATTTATTACCTTAAGTTGCCCCTTTTTTAACTTGGTCGGACTATTAAAAGCTTATTAGTTGAAAAAAAAGATTTTTGTGCACTAATGTGATGCGTAAAACGAAAGCTATGCACATTCAAAGTCGATTATCTCGAAAGAGGCACTTATGTCGTTCTACGGAGATATTATTGATTTTATATTGTAGACTCTTCTTTCAAACATTAGTATCAATAATAATTGTTGAGCATTTTCGAAATAATCCACACTAAAACCCCAGATGGGAATACCACTGGATTTTTTCAGCTGGTTAAATCGATTTTGAATAAAAAAATTGAATTTCAGTTGAAAAGAATTATAACGTCTAAGTTATAAATTTTGAGAAGATGCAGAGGATACATTTTTTAAAACTTAACACTGCAGTTATTGATATTTGATTTTGAAACGGAAATAACGGAAATAATGAAAATTTTTAATCGAGATATAAGAAAATGTATCAATGGAATCCAAATTTCATTCAACTCATTAAGCCAATGAAAATTTTTCTCTTGGCTGTGAATTGAATACTCGATAGAATGTATAGTTCTTTATAGGAATATTTGGTTTGTAAACGTCGTGGGGGCTAAAGCGCAGGCTTTGGACCCACTCTGTCGGCTTGCGGGTTCGATTCCCGCCTCGCATTCTGGAAAAGCCTCGGTGGCCCATGCGGTGAACACTAGCCTAGCAAGGCTAGTGTTCATCTCCGGAAAGTCGTGGGACCGGTACCTCTAGAGAAAAAGGTTCTCTAAATACTTTAGGCTGTTGCTCTTGGTGGTTTGGAACCCACCTTAAACTGTAGGTGCCCCTCCCACCACCAAAAAGGGTGTGGGAGGTGTGTTAAGGAATAGGAAGAAGGTGAAAGAAAAATGTAAACCCTTCGGGGACACATTAGAAGCTTCCACTAGATAGAATGTATACTTCTTTATAGGAATATTTGGTTTGTAAACGTCAATTTTAGACAAGGCTATATACATAAAATCATCTTTATCTCTTTTAGATTAAAAATTTCTAAAACATATACACCATCCATGATAGACGTGTTTCAAAATCTACCTACAATCGTTGGTTACGTAAATCCGCATTGTCTGAAGCAACAATTGTAAATTTTTTTACGGTAATTTTGTACAGTATTTTTTTACGGTAAAAAATTATTGAATAATGATCATATAAACTCGTTCTATGCAGAAAACTTACGCTCAGGAAGTCATTGATTCAGCTGTTACAACAGATGAATATCTTAGCCAACATTGTTTGGACAAAACGAACGATTTCGAGACTGAATGTCTTTTCACATACAATGACGCTTCGATCAGTGCCTCGCTTACTACCTGTGAGTAGTCTAATTACTGTAAGTGATTTTTATAATATTCATATATTAAGAAATGATTGCGTTTAAAAGACTTCAACAATGGTTAAGTTACCCAAAATCAGAGAGTATTAAACTCTAATGCTATGATTTTTTGAATAATAATAATAATATTCTTTAAAATATATAAATAAAAATAATATAAAAAATATAATTTATATTCATCACCTACTTCATAATTTTATATGTTCAAAATCGATCATTACTTTTTCTAAAGAGGTGACAAAATATTGCTTGACCTTCTTATTAATTTATGACAGATGAAAATGGCGAGGCAGACAACGGTCTTAATGACATCGCTGTTGAACCTGGAAAGCCATTCGTGGGCAACGAACAATTGTTCCAAGTATTAGTCG
>JAAAKG020096391.1:0-16081 GCA_010014905.2 Druon quercuslanigerum
AATAACACGTTCACTCCGCAACACTGCTCCGACCCAGGTTGCTGATCAATCTCTCTAGCAATCACCCCAAGTGATTTATTTATAACTAAAAAGCCAAATCGAAGTGCATAATTTCAGAAAAATTGACACTTTCTAGCAATTATCTTAAAGAAGATAGATATAACAGTAATAAATTGCTTAAACAATAATTATGTTTGTTAACTTGAATTAATTATTACCTCACTCTAATTGAAAAGTGGGCCAAAAATGAAAACTTTCAGAAAAAACTGCAGCTTTCTAAATATTGTTCTAAGAGAATATTATTATAAATATTATAAAATATTATGAATAATAATAAATGGTTTAAACAATTATTTCTGTAAAATATAATTGATTATTGTCTCGTTCTAACTGAAAAGTTGACAAGAATTTGAAAAATTTCAATTAATGCGACTTTCGAATTCTATTCTCAGAAAAAATTGAAAAAAATAATATTAAATTTTTTAAGCAATATATGTAAACAACTAATTATCAGTGTAAAATAGTATTTTATGCATTAGAAACAATTATAATAAAAAAAATCATAATTAATAAAATTAAAATTAAAAAATGTACCATTTTTAATTGTAAAATGAAAATTTTAAAGTTCAAAATCAAGTAATTTCAAACTCGCTAATTAAAAAGTAAACAAATTTATATTTTGATCGTAATTTTATTATTTGACACTGAAATTCCCAATTGAAAATTTCAAAATTGCATAATTTTTTATTAATGGTTTAAAAATTAGACAAATTAATCGCGTTTGAAATTGAAAATTTTTTTATTGTGCAAATTCGTTTTTATGTAATTTTATCTCGACTTACAAGTCCTAATAATTGAACATTTTAAGCCAAAAACAAGCTGAATCATATAATTTAACATTGATTTATTAAGAAATTAACAATTTTTATTTTACAGTCTCAAGTTTTTAATAAATTAGTCATTTTAAGTTTAATGTAATATAAATTAAATAATTACAAATTTTAAGCGTTTATGTGTTTAGAATTGATTTTTTTTAACTTCAATTATTTGAAATTAAATAACTCTTAATTGAAGGTTTTAAAGCGTTTAAAATTAAATAATGTTATTTTAACGTTAAAATATATTTTGGTTTCATATTTTTATTTGTACAATTTTTAATAAAGAATTAATAATTTAAAAATAAAAGTATTTCCAATTTAACCAAAATTTATTAATTTGCAATTTAAAGGATTTGAAATGGAATAAGTTAAAATTAAAAGTTCTCAAAATTGAACAATTTCGAATAAAAAAAGGTTTGAATGATCTAAAATTAAAAACTTTCAAAGTTGCATAATTTAAATAATAAAACATTTTAAAATGAAATAATTTTTGATTGAACTTGATAAAATGTAAGAAAATTTTGTTTAAATTCAGGAAAAATTTTCGAAAGCAGGTCTAATTTTTAATAAGCAGATTCGTTAAGAGTCAAATCAATCCTTTCTTCGACCGTCAATGTAAATATGAGTAAGAATTTTTGTAGGTCTTACGGTCTTTATTAAATGAAAAGGAATAAAAAAGGAAATTAATTTAATAATTTTATATTCAATCTAATTTAATCGAAATCTAGATTTTTATTCCTTTTATTTTTATTCATTTTCCTGTTTTTTTGAAAATTGAATTTTCTGAAGTGAAAACTGAACTATTTTATGTTTGGTTGAAAATTGATCCATTAAAATTATTTTGTTAAAAATTCGTTTTCTTATGATTGGAAATTACTTTTCTTACTGAAAATTTAAGTGTCCTAGTCGAAATTTTAACTATTTTCTTGACATTTTTCTTCTTATTTTTTTTACGGAAAATCTGTCTAATTCAGTTGAATATTTCATCGTTTTAGTTAAATATTAATCTCCTTGATTAAACAATAAAGGTTCAAGTTAAAAATTTAACTCTTCAATTTTTGATTGAACAGTTATATTTTTAGTTCAAAATTCTAATTTTTTGTCGAACTTAATCTTTTTGGCTGAAAATTAATGATTTTGGTTAAAAATGCAACTGTTCCAGTTAAAGATTCATCATTTTAGTTAAAATTTCTTCACTTCGTTTAAAGATGTAACTATTTTTTTGAAAATTAGTTTCTTTTTTGTAATTTTTTTTTCAACTTAAAATGTAACGATTCCACTTGACTATTTCATAATTTTTAACTATTAAATTTTTGGTAGACAATTTATCTTTTTTAGTTGAAAATTCGTCTTTTTCTAGAAATTAATCTTTTAGGTTGAAATTTCATCTTTTTGGTTGAAAACTCATCAATCTGGTAGAAAATAAATTTTTTTAACTAAAAATTTAATTATTCCTGTTATAGTTTTACTTAATTTTTTTTATCTCCAAAAAAACTACTTGGTTGAAAATTTTTCTTTTTTAGTTATAAAGTCGACTATTTCGTTGAAAATTTATATACTTGGTTGAAAAATTATCTTTTTAGTAGAAAAATAACGTTCTTCTTTAAAAATTTGACTTAGAGTACTTGAATTTGTAAAAAAAACTAGTAAAAGTTGACTGTTTTTGTTAAAAATTGGATTTTTTGGATTTATGAAGGTAAAAACTGAACTATTTTATTTTGGTTTGTAAATTGATCCTTTTAATTAATTTTTTTTTTAAATTCGATTTTTATTTGATTGAAAATTAATTTTTTTAGTGAAACTTTAACTGTGCCAGTTGAAGTTTTAACTATTTTCTTGACATTTTTTAAAATTATTTGTTTTAAATGAAACTAAACTAGTTGAGTATTTCATAATTTTGTACAAAAAAAGTATTGCATCATTTTAGTTCAATATTAATCTTCCTGATTAAACATTACAGTTTTTAATTACAAATTTAACTATTCAATTTTTGATTGAAAAAATATATTTTTCAGTTGAAAATTCGTATTTTTGTTGAAATTATTTAATAATTAAAATAATTAATTAATTCCACTTTAATATTCTATAATTTTATTTTAAAAATCATTTCTATAATTGAACATTTTTTTATTAACTGAAAATTTAACTTTTACATTTTTGGCAGACAATTTATCTTTTTTTAATGGAAAAATTCATCTCTTTTGTTGAAAATTCGTCTTTTTTATATAAAGTTAATCTTTGAAACTGAATATTTAGCTATTTCTGTTATGTTTCAAACTTAATCTTTTTCAGCTCAAAATTTAACTCATTGGTTGAAAATTTTGGTTTTTTAGTTATAAAGTCGACTATTTGGTTGAAAAATTGAAGTATTCTAGTCATAACATTAATAATTTTAGTTGAAAAATCATCTTTTTAGTTGAAAATAAAACTACTCGATTGAAAATTAAAGTCTTTTGTATAAAATTAATCTTTTTCATCTCAAATTCATTTATTTCCGTTGTAGGTTCATAATTTCAATTGCAAATTTATCACTTTGGATGCAAATTTGTTTGTTTTGCAAAATTAATTTTTTTCAACTAAAAATTTAACTATTGAATTTACATATATTTGGTGAAGAATTAATGCGTTTTATTTAAAAAAAAATCGTATTTTTTCAGCAAAAAATTAATCTTCTTGGTTCAAAATTAAAATATTTGGTTAAAAACTCATCTTCCTTGTTGAGAATTCAATATTTTCTCCTTACAAGTTTCGAATTTGAATTTTAACGATAAGAAAATAAATTAAAAGTTTGTTTGAATTATTTTTCCAGTTTGTGGACTTTAAGAATAAATAAAACAAATGAATATTTGCGTTTTTAGTATTATTGAATGATTTAACTGATTGATGGTGCTAATATATTTAAGAATATCTTGTAACATAATTTGTCAAAGCTTTCTAAATTATGCATATTATTTGAATTGCTGGAAGCTCAAACAAAAATGATTTTATGTTTAAAATTTTCGAACTTTTTTCAAATTTCTAGTGCTTTTAAGTTGAAGGCCTTTTAATTTCTACTTATTTAATTTTTTTTCAATTATTTGTCTCTGTTTCCAGGAACTTCTGAATACACGCAAGGACTCGTCGAGCATGTTACAGTTTTAGTGGGTGTAGCAATTGGAAAAAAAGCAGTCGCTGGAGTCATTCACCAACCGTATTATAAAAATGCTGAAAACGGAACTCTAGGTAGAACAATTTGGGGAATTGATGGAATTGGCGTTGGAGGATTCAAACCAAGTCCACCTCCTAGTGGAAAGCGAATTCTTACCACAACTCGGTACGACTTTTGCAAAAATAATGTATTATTTACTGTCTTCCTATATAAAAATCGTGATTTAGTTGTTTTTTATCATAAATTAAAAATTTTGAAAATTATTTCTATGAATGATAAAAAACCGTATGCGAATTGATAAATATTTGTGATTTTGGGCACTTTTAATATATTTTTTAAAAATAATTTTAATATAATAGCATACAGTTTCCAAAATGACTTAATATTTAAAATTTTTTGGGATGTATCAATTTTTTTCACCGAAAATTAGCATGTTCCAACCAAAATCATAAAGGTTCCCGATTTGAACTATCATTGGATATGTTGCCGTTTTTCACCGGAAATTGGTATTTTTAATAGAAATTAATATATTTCAGAGATTAACAATTTTTCAAGAATTTACATTTTTCGATATTTTTAATTTAAAAGAAATACATTTCTTTAATAAAATTAAAAACTTTGAACAACGTTAGGTTATGTTTACGTTTATTGGCACAAAATTAATATTTTAATTTCAAACATAAATCCATCATAGTTCGAACAAGATTTGCCATTTTTAACTGTTCCTGGTTATATTAATATTTTTTCGCAGGAAATCGTTTATTTTAATAAAAAATCATTAGATTTCAAAGAAGATTGACAATTATGAACAACTTTCTGTTATGTTACATATGTTAGTGGTTTTCTTTGAAAATTATATTGGTATATTTTGAGATTGAGTTAGTGTTTTCCATAGGAAGTATGTATTTTTAATTTAAAAATTATTTTTCATAAAACATTTACCACTTTCAACTATTTTAGGTTATGTTAGTTTAAAATTGGAACTTTTAAACAAAAATGATTATAGATCGAACAAGAGTTGTAATTTTTGATTAGTTTCTGGTTCTACTAATGTTTTTATAGAAAATATCTTGTTATTTTAAACATGAATCGTTAGGTTTTTAATGTTCATAATTTCACCAATTTTCGTTTACGTTAGCGTTTTATACCACAAATTTGTTTTCTTAAACAAAAATCATAATTTGAACATGATTAAAATTTTTTGAATTATTATGGATTATATTAGTGTTTCAGTCGAAAATTTGTATTATTAATTTAAAAAATATATTTTTTAAAGAAGATATAAACAATTAAAATTTGTCAGGTTATGTCAGTTACATTAATTTTTTCTACTGAAATCGGTTCTTTTACAGAAAAATCGTTATTTGTTTTATATATGGTTTATAATTTATCAATCATTTTCGTTCAAGTTAGCGTTTTACACCGTTTTACTCTTAAAAATAGTTTTAAAGAAGATTCGAAACTGTCAACAATTTGAGGTTATGTTAGGGTATTTTTTACACAAAATTTGTATTTAAACCATTATAGTTCAAACAATATTCATTTTTGAACAGTTGCTGGCTATAAAAACGTTTTTTTAAACAGAAAATCAGTTATTTTTAACAAAAATCGTTATAGATTTTATAAGGTTCAATTTTTTTATGAATTTTCGTTCACGTTAATATTTTACATCATTAACTGATATTTCAAATCAATAATAATTATAATTTCAAAAATAGTAAAAATCTTTTGTAAATTTTCGATGATTTTAGTGTGATTCGTCTAAAATTTGTATTTTAATTTTTTTAAATACATATTTTAAAAAAGATTCAAAAATTAAAAAATTTTGAGATCTTGTCAGCGTTTTTTCACATAAAATTAATGTATAAACAGAGATATAAATCAATATAGTTCGAAACAGAGTTGTAATTTTTTAACAGTTTCAGATTATATATTAACGTTTTTCACAATAAATCGGTTATGGACAAAATATCCTTAAATTTTAAAGAGGATCGGTAATATTGTCATATATATGTTACTGAAATTATTGTTATTTTTTATAAAAAATTATTATGTTTTACATAATATTTACAGTTTTAGAACACCTTTAGGTTATGCTGGTGTATTCTGGGAAGGATTAGTGTCGAAAATTTGTATTTTTACTTTTTAAAATAATAATTTCAACAAAGATTCACGATTCAACAATTGCAGGTTATGTTGACATTTTACAACAGAAATCGGTATTTTTGTTTAAAAATAAATAGATTTTAAAGAAAATACATTTTTTCACAATCATAGCTTAATCCGGAAATACGGATTTTAAAGATTTGCCATTTTCTTAACAATTTAAGGTTATGTTACTCTGTTTTACCGGAATCCGGTTATTTGAAATAAATAGCATTAAATTTTAAAGATGATTTATAATTAATAATTTAATTTATGTTAAATTCTGGTTTGATATTCTGTATATTGTCAAAAAATGTAAAATAAATATGAGTTTTCTATTTTAATTTAAAATTTGTCTTATACAAATAAAAAATTATCCCGTATTTCTTTTCTACTTTTATGAAATTATTGTATATTACTTTTAAAATAATTTGTTCATTTTTTGAGGTTTCAAAGTTTTTAACTAATTTAAATTGTTTGTATTCATGCACAATTATAAAAAATTTCAATGAAAATCATTTAAAACGGCTTTAATTCAAGCGTTTTTAATACTCAGTTATTCAATTTTAAACTTTTGTATTACGAAATTATTCACTTTAAAATACTTGAAATTTTAAATTATCCTACATTCAAATCTTTGAAATAAAAATTATTAACATTTTTGATTCAAAATTATTCAAAACATGTTATTTTCATAGGATTTTTAATTCATAATTATTAAATTTTGAGATCTTTTAATTCAAAATTGTTCAATTTAAAATACTTTAAATTTAAAGTAATTCAATTTTGAACCTTTTGAATTGTTTTTTCAATTATTTTCAGAAATAGAAAATATTTTGTTTGAAAATGGAACGAATAGAATTACTACGTATTCTTACGGACAGGAAGAAATTAAATTTTTTTTTATTTTGCCAAAGAAAGATATGGATCAAATTTTTTCATTGTTATTTAAAAAAAAAACTAAATTAATTATAATTATTTCTCATATATTAGGTTTTAATGACCGAGAAGCGTTAATTATAACCATGAATAATCAGAATTTTTTTCTCAGCTGTGAGGAACCTTGATCTCTGATCTTAAAGATCAATGAACATTGAATTTAAATTTCTTTTTTACTGCCTTTATTTTAAATTATGTATTTATTTTTTTAATTTTTAGATCACATTGCGACAGTACCGTTGAAGCTGCTCTAAATGCTTTAGAAGCGACAGAAATTTTACGAGTTGGAGGCGCTGGACATAAGGTATTTTAACAGTTTTTTCACTTTTATGTTTTATTCCTATTTTTCATTGCTATTATTTTTGTACGACTTTTTTAAATAAAAAAAAGAAGGCAGGAAAGGAATGCAACCTCCGAATTCTCTTTCTTCTTTTTTTCTTGTCTTTTTTGATAAATTTTTATTTCCTAACATTAAAAACGTAAAAAATTTAAGAAAATTTAAATAATAAAAGTTTTTCCAATTTTTGAAACAATAATTCATAATTTTGAAAAAAAAGCCCTTGAATTTTGAATAAAATTATATTTAACGATATTTAATTGAAAACATTACAAACCAAACAATTGTAGGTTATATAAAATTGTGAAAAAGGACAATATTTCGAATGGAATGAAAAGGAATTGAACTTGTATTATACAATTTTATTAGAAAGAAATTGAAATTTTATCATTTTTAATGCAAAACGTTCAAAATTGAATAATTTTAGATGAGATGTTTGAAAACTTGTTCATTTAAGTTTCTCTGAATTGAATGTTAAATTTGAATTAAATTTTAATGAAAATATATTTAACGGTTTTTAATTGAACACATTCCAAACCAAACAATTTTAGGTTAGGTAAACTTGTGAAAAAGGACAATATTTTGAATGGAATAGAAAGGAATTGAACTTATATTATACAATTTTCTTATAAAAAAGTTGAATTTGTATCATTCTTAATTAAAAATGTTCGAAATTGAAAACTTTTGACTTTAAATAATATTTAACTCGAAGTAATTAAAAATGATAAATTGGAAATAAAAAACTTCATTAAATATTTTAAAGTCAAAACTTCTGAAATTCTAGAAATTTAAATTTTAAACGAATCCTAGAGTTTTTTTATTTACTTCCACAATGCGGAAGGAATTTCTAAGACTTAAATATTTTAGGGTACTTTAAATGATTTCAAGGAATTTCATTAAGACATAAACAATTCAAAGGTAGTTCTAATGGCTTCAATAATTGTAAGGGATTTTAATTTAATTTAATTTTTAATTTAACTTTTTTAATGGATTTCGAAGAATTCTTTCACAAGAAGTGAGAATTTTCGAAGATTTTACAGGATTTACAAATATTTTTTGCAATTCGTTTGAAGTTTATCTCGAATTCTCATTATTTTATTCTGAATTCTTTTAAATTCTTTTGAATTTATTCACACGAAGTTAAGGATTTTTCATAGAATTTCAAAGATTTGAAGATTTAATCTGTGTAATCGCTTATCGTTATTTAAACAAAAATCATTAGGTTCTAAAGGTACATCATTTTTAAACAACTGTAGGTCACTTTAGCGGTTTACCCGAAATTTTTTAAAAAAATTTTAGTATTTTTCGTCAAAAATAGTATTTTTGATTTAAAAAATTACATCTTAAAAAAGATTCACAACCTTGAACAATTTTAGGGTATGTTGGCGTTATTTTAGCGGTATTCATCACAAGTTTGTATTTTAAAATAAAAATCATTATAGATTTAACAAAGTTTCAAATTTTTGAACACTTTCAAGTTTATATTGACGTTTTTGACAGAAAATCGATTTCTTCAAACAAAAATTATTAGATTTTAAAGTATCTTTTAATTGTCAGCCATTTTAGGTTACTTTAGAGCGTTTTACACAACAAATTGTTTTTTTTTTTTAAACAAAAATCATTATAATGAGAACAATATTTATAATCGTTTGACAATTTTTGTTGTGTGGTGTTTTTCGTCAGAAATTTTTGTATTTTTGATTAAAAAAAAAAAATTCTAAGGAAATTCTGAGATTTTAACAATTCGAGGTTATGTTGTGGTTTTATACCCAAAATTTGTTTTTTAAAATAAAAAAAATTTTAATTGTAACAATATTTATAGTATTTTCACAATTTTTTCATGGTGTTAGAGTTGTTCGTCGAAAATTGGTATTTTTAATAAAAATAATTATATTTTAAAGAAAATTCTTAAATTTTGGCAATTTGAGATTATGTTATCATCTTGCATCAAAAATTGGTGTTCTGAAACCAAAATATTGCATTATGTTAGTGTTTTTGGTCGGAAATATATATTTTTAATAATAAAAACAGTTTCAGAAATTCAATCAATTTTAGGTTATGTTAGCATTTTACGCAAAAAATTGGTTCACTATAATTTGAACAAGAGTTCAAATGTTAATTGTTTCAGGATATATTAAGTTTATATTAATGTTCTTTATAGGTCATCGGTGATTTTAAATATAAAACATTAAATTTAGAATCAGATTTAGAACTCTAAATAATTTTTTCTTATGTTACGATAATGTTTTTCGCCTAAAATTGAATAAAAATTTGATTTTAAAGAATATTTACAAGACTTGACAAATAATAAGTTATTTAAATATTTTTATCGGAAATTGGCATTTTTGACCTAGAATGCTAAAGTTTGATTGTCTATTAAACAAAATTATTTAGGTATATTTATTCAGAAGTTAAGAAAACGATTTCTATTTATATTATGTTCAGAAAAATAATAGGCGTTTTCTAAATAATAAAAAGGTGTTTTCAGAATAAAGTACACCCAAATATTGAAATAACTTACAAGAAAAAAATTATTATCAGTTTGTTTTTAAACTTATATAAATATAAATTTGTTAATTTTTTGAGAAAATTAGGAAATATTTTTTAATATTTCAGATGTGTCAGAAAAGAATCTAGAAGATTAAAAACATGTATATTTTATATGCAGGATTTTAAAAAGTATTAGGAAAAAATCGAGCCTTGTCCAAAGATATTTAGGATTTTTAGAATTTCTTGAAATATTAAAAAATCATTTAAAATGTAAAAAAAAATTGCCTTCCAAAATTTCCTAAGAATTTACAACAAAAATTTATTTATTTACTTGAAACCTTTAAAAATTCTTTTAATGCTTTTAAAGTTGTGGTTTTAAATCTTACAAGAAAAACTGAATTTTTAAAAATCTTTTAGAGTTTAAAATTCTTTTTCGATCTCTTCAAATCTTCCAAATATTTCTTGAACTTGCTCGATTTAAAAAAAATTAATCTTACCAAATCGAAACGTTTTGCTTTAGAATTTTCTACTCTTTTCCGAAACTTAAGATAATCTTTTGAAATCTTTCTTAATTTACTCCTAAAGTTCATTTTTCAAATAAAAAATTTAAAAAAATTGTCCTAGGAAAGTAAAGAATTGTTTTCATTTTCTTGAAACCTTACAAAATTCCAAAAATATCTTATACGTTTTTATTATTTTTGAATCGTTTCAAAAAATGTGAGTACCTCTTAAACTTACTCAAATTTTTTCTATAATTATTATATATTATTCCAAAATTTTGATTTGAAATCTTTAAACTCTTCATCAAAATTTCAATATAGATATTTCAAAAAAACTGAAAATGGAATAAGACCGAAAAATAATTTTAAAAAAATTTTTTTGCAATTGTTTTTTTATGATTAATAAAGAACTAAGAAAGGAAAAATATAAATAAGGCTTGGAGGATGCCTTCCTTTTTTTCTTTCTGTATTTTTTTGAATTTGAATCGCGATATTTTTATGGGCATTTTCAAAATTTGATCTTTAGATTATAGATTTGCTTTTTAATTCAAGAGAATACCATGTTGAAACTTGAATTTTTGAGCCTAGAGAAGCTTTTAAATCATAAATTTAATTTCCTAAGTTTGCATTTGTTTTTTGAATAAATTTTGCAAAACTTGGAATTTTTTTATAGGTAATGTTACTTTTGGAGGGAAAGGCACACGCCTACGTGTTTGCGAGCAGAGGATGTAAAAGATGGGACACTTGTGCACCAGAAGCGATTCTTCATGCTATTGGAGGAAAACTTACAGATCTTCATGGACAGACTTACTCTTATAATTCCGAAACTAGTTTCCCTAATATCGGTGGAGTTTTGGCGACTGCACCTGGGGAAGATCATCGTTGGTACCTGACTCGCATTCCAGAGGACGTGAAGCAGAGGTTACAGTAGATTTTTCGATACTAAGTATTTAATTCTTAGTAGAAAATGAAAAATCTAATGCTGAAACCACAACTTAAAAATTAAAAAAATAATCAGAATCATGGTAATAATAATTAGGGAACAGATTAGCGCCTCTGTGAAATTAGCTGGGGTACGCTGCTTGGATTTTTGAGTAGTATGTCAGGACAATTTCATTTTTAAATATTTCAAGATTGCAAAATTTCATGTTAAAAAGCCTTAATAGTCAGGTTTTAATTGAATAATTTTGACTTAAATATTCTAAATTGATTTTTTTCAATTTTAGTCAGTTTTAAGTTTAACAGTTTTAGATTTAAATATTTAAAAAATTTTAATTTTAATTTTAAAGTACAATTTTAAGTGTACATTTTAATTTTAAGATTTTTAAAATGCAGTTTTAAAAACGTGAACAATTAAAAATTAGAACTGTTTGAAATAGAAAATTTTTGATCAAAACATTTTTAGTAGACCAGCTGTTAACATAAATTCATTATTGATTTTTTAAATAAATAATAATTGATTATAAAAGACGATTCGGAATCAGTTTACAATTTTAGAATTTGCAAATTTTAACGTTAAAAATGGAACTTTTTCAATTGGAAAGTCTTATTAGTTAAACAAATATAAACGCACGATTGAAACTTTATAAACGTGTTTCAATTTTAAAATAAGTTTAAAATAATATATTCATAATTTAAGGCTTTTATTAAATATCAAGTATTTCAGTATAAAAAATTTCATTTTTTAAACCATTAAATCTGAAATTTTTTAATTAAAACAAACAACAAATACTTAATATTTTGAAATATCTGACTCTTTATTTTTAAAAACTAATTATAATATGAATATTAAAAACTAAACTTTGAACGTTACAATCTTAATAGAAAATGACTTTGAACTTTGAAAAAATAATTTTAAGAGAATTTTTTAAAAGATTTAGATTTAAATATTTTGAATTTGTTGATTTCAATTTTAAAGGTACAAAAACTTTCTGGTTTCTTGAATTATTTGAAATCGTAGAGTTTCAAATTAAAATATTTGATAGAAAAAATATTCTTTTAATTATTATATTTATTTTAATTATTGTTTATAATTTTTTTCCATAATATAACATTTAAACTGCATTAAAAATATATTTTAATAAAAATGTATTTTTGAGTAAAACTAAAATTTTACTGTTTAATTTCGACTTAAATTTATAATTATTTAATTAATTTATTCGAAATTATATAAAAGATTAATTGAAACCAAAAGCACACTTTTCAACTTAAAGAACTTGTAATTTAACTATTTTGAACTAAATGCCTTCAGAATAAATTCAAGGCAATGAAAAATTAAGGCAATAACGTCTCAAATTGTAAGCAGATTTTAAAACCAAGCATTAAATATTGCATTTTTTGGTATTTGATAAATGTTTAAGAAAGTTGAACATTTTAAACTCAGCTTTAAAAGAAAAAATAATTGTTCTATTCTATAATTGAATAATTTCTCTAATTTTAATTTGTTGAATTTCGAAAAGTGTAATAAAAAATTGAATAATTATTAATTTCTAAACTTTTTGTTTATATTATTTAAAAAATTTTAGTAGTTTAAATTTTGTGATAAAAATTTAAATCCTTAAAATTCGAAAAGTTTGATTGAAAATTTTAGAATGAAAGATTTCTAAATAATTTAAATTTATTTTAAATGATTAAAGTGGTTTACATTTTGCCAATAAAACTGAAATGGTTGAATTTAAAAATTTATAGTCGACAATTTTAAAACGGTTAATTTCTTAAAGATTTCAATTTATTTTGAGGAATTTTAGTACTAATTTTACTATTAAAATTTAAATCGTAAAATTTCGAAAAGTGTAACTGAAACTTTATTAATGATTAATTTATAAATAATTTAGATTTATTTATAGTAATTATACTAGTTTACATTTTGAGATTAAATTTAAAACCGTTAAATTGCGATAATCATAATTGAAAAAATGATTAATTTCTAAACCATTTAAATTTATTTAAAGTAATTTAATTGATTTAAATTTTTCGATTAAAATTGAGATGGTGTAATTTTGAAATTTGTAATTGAAAATTTTAAAATTTCTGAACAATTTAAATTTATTTAAAGTAATTTAAGCGGTTCTCATTTTTCGATTAAAATTTCAATCGTTAAATTTCAAAAAGTATAATCGAAAGTTTTAAAATGGTAAATTTCTAAAATATTTCAATTTAGGTATTTCGAAATTTTTAGCCGACAATTTAAAAATTGTTAATTTCTTAACGATTTAAATTTATTTAAAAATTTCAGTGATTAAATTTCGAAAAGTATAATTGGAAATTACAAAATATTTGTAAATAATTTATTAGTTTAAATTTTTCGATTAAACATTAAATCGTGCAATTTCGAAAAGTATAATAAAATTTTTTAAAATGGTCCATTTCTAAAGTATTAAAATTTTCGAATATTAATAAAGTGGTTGAATTTCAAAATTTATAGTCGACAATTTAAACATTGTATAATTTCTTAATGATTTAAATTTATTTAAAGAAATTTTATTAGTTAACATTTTGCGACAATTTAAATTTATTCATAGTAATTTAAGTAGTTTAAATTTTGCGATTAAAATATTAATCGTAAAGTTGTGAAGAATATATTTGAAAAAACTGATTAATTTCGGAACCATTGAAATTTATTTAAAGTAATTTAAGTGGTGTAAATTTTTCGATTAAAACTTAAATCCATCAATTTTGAAAAGTGTAATTGAAAATTTTAAAAAGAATAATTTGTAAATGATTTAAATTTCTTTAAATTTATTTTAGTAGTTTAAATTTAGCAATTAAAAATTAAATCTTTAAATTTCAAGATGTATATTTGAAAACTTAAAAATGGTCCATTTCTAATGTATCTAAATTTACGTAAAGTAATTTAAATTTTGCGATTAAAACCGAAATGGTTAAATTTTGAAATTTATAGTCGACAATTTAACAATTAAAATTTAAATCTTTAAATTTTAAAAAGTATAACTGAAAATTTAATACTGATTAATTTTTAAACAATTTAAATTTTGCATAGTACGTTTAGTAGTTTAAATTTTGCGAATAAAATTTAAATAGTGAAATTTCGAAGAGTATAATTGAAAAACGTGATTAATTTCCAAATCTTTTAAATTTATTTAAAATTATTTATGTGGTATAAATTTGTCAATTAAAATTGAAATGGTTGAACTTCGACAAGTAGAATTAAAATTTTTTAAATGTTTCACTCGATAACGATTTAAATTTATTTAAAATAATTCTGCTCGTGTAACTTTTGCGATTAAAATTCAAATCGTTAAATTTCGAAAAGTATAACTGAAAATTTAATATTGATTAATTTTTAAACAATTTAAATGTATTCATTGTACTTTTAGTAGCTTCAATTTTTCGATAAAAATTGATATCGTTAAATTTCGAAAAGTATAATTGAAAATTTTTAAAATGAATAATTTGTTAATAATTTAAATTTATTAAATTAATTTAAGTGGTATAAATTTTGCAATTAAAATTGAAATGATTGAATTAAAGTGTAATTGCAAATTTAAAATTTGTAATTTCTGAAGTATTTAAATTTACTTAAATTAATTAAATTTTTTCGAATAAAATTAAAATGATTAAATTTCAAAAAGTGTAATTGAAAATTTTTAAATTGTTAATTTCTAAACGATTTAAAATTACTTACAGTAATAGGAATAGCTAACTTCACATTTGCGCTAATCCTCTTTCCAATAATAATACTGTCAGGAGTGAACTAAAGCGGGGAAAATCAAGGTCACAGGAAGGAAAAAAGTATTTAAAATTAACAAAAACTTTTAGAACCTTATTTGCGATTTGATTTATATAATTGAAAATGCATTTCTTTTAAAAACTTTTGATCACTTTAGTTCATTTTGGAATAGAAAATATGTATATTAATTTCTTTATACAATTTTACGGTGGGAAGCCTACTTTGTCATCTAATTAATATTAAATTATTGAAGAATATATAAATTACCTTCGTGATCACTTGTATAAAAATGTTATAAAAAAAGGTATTTCTTTTTCATCATAAAATTTTTAATTCAAGAAAAATTTCCAATATTTAATTTAATTTCACAATTGAAAAGGAAGTTTTTCATAAGTTTGATTTTAATATATTCCGCAATTCTCTGCGAAGAATTTTCCCTGAAGGATTTTTAGGAATCGCCTCGATAAATCGAACTCCGCCTCTCAGTCGTTTTTGCGGTGATACTCGTTCTGAAACAATACATTTTTCATATAAGAATTTTTAAATGAAAACCATCCCTGAAAAATGATCGCATCGAATTTTTCGGATATTATGAATTATTTTCTGAGATAAAAAATTTATCATCTTCAAATTTCTTTTTGAGAATCTTAATTTTGGGAATGATTTTACCATTAACGTATTTAAGAATTTCGTCAGCTGTTATTTCGACTGCTGGTTGTTTAACTACAAAAGCGAGAGGCAATTCTCCAGCAATGTCGTCTGGTAAACCCACAACTGCAGCATCTCTGATTTTCGGATGGGTTAATAAAATTGCTTCGAGTTCTGCTGGTGGAACTTGAAAAGCTTTGTATTTGATAAGCTCCTTCACTCTATCGATAATGAAAAAATATCCATCTTCATCATAATATCCTACGTCTCCAGTATGCAAAAATCCATCTTCGTCTATCATGGCTT
>JAAAKG020096402.1:0-16080 GCA_010014905.2 Druon quercuslanigerum
TTAATGTGCACTGTCCAGAGCATAGTTAAGGACTAACTGATCTGTTTTATTTTTGAAATAGATTTAGACAAAGTGTTCCTACATTTAAATCTTAAGAAACCGGAAAAATACATTTAAAATTACATAATATTCATGAATATTTTGTTAACTTATTTTTTTTAACTCTTATTCACTAAAAAATTTTATAAGATCATATTATAAGCAACAACTCTCTAGCGAGAGAACATGGCACAGCGGAGTGCATAGTAAGCTCGAAAACTCCAGCGATGACGTTCACTAAAATCATAACTACTCCTAAACTATCAAATATTTTGATCCTTAACTTTCCATAAAACTTCTTTATACCTTTCTCCGAATTTTTGTCGCGAGAAGTATTTGCCTGCTCAAAATTCCCTCGCTGAACGAAACGCTGGAAGTTACCAGTGTTCGATTCGCGCCGAGCATCAGAAAAAAATTAATAATAATTTTTGAAAACAGCGCTTTTGAATTGCTCTCATATTCTCAACCGAAGGACATCTTAAAGCACATTCCCTAAAATTTCCATTAAAAAATATCAGAAACTGAAGCACTGAGCACGATTTGAAGTGAAAAACGGATTAAAATCAAGCTTTTCAAAAAAGTCAGTTTTTTGGTTTTATTTCGAAAACTAAAAAAGTTATAACTTTTTATCTAGAGGAATAAAGATGCACAATAAAATTTCACGTCCAGATATGTCCTTTAAAAATTTTTAATCCAAAATTTGTTTTGTACCCTCCAGGGGACTATCAGTTCGCACGAGAAAATTCTATAAGCCCTTATACGATCCGGCCCCTCAATTGAATTGAAAAGTGGACAAAAAGTTGGAAATTTCAGAACAAACTGAAATTTCTAGTTTTATTTCAAGAGAAAATTGTTATCAATAATAACAAATGGATTAAACAATTGCTCCTGTAAATGTACGTGATTGTTGTTTTGATCTAAATAAACAGTTAAAAATAAGTTGAAAATTTCGGAAAAAAGAGGGACTTTCTGCCTCTATTCCAAGACGCAATAATTGCTATAAAGAATAATAAATTGTTCAAACAATTAACTCAAGGGTCTAATTATTGCTATAAACTAAAACTTCATGTTTTAGAAACTTTTTTTTTATTGTATAAAATTTATAATTAGCGATAAAAAATCACAATTTTTTTACTTTTGGAATTTTTTAGGACCATGTTAAACCCTGAATATTATTTTTAAAACACGCAATTTATTTTTTATGTGGATTGGAACGAATTTAGAAAAGATTTCGTCTATTTGGCTTGAAAAGAAAATAATTTGGTTCAACTATCTGGAGAAAAATTCATCTTTTTTTGAAGAATTCAAGTGTTTTTTATTTAAAATTTAAATTTATTTTTCTTGAAATATCAATTATTTTATTTTTTGTTCATAATTCATCTTTTTTTAAATTTAACTGTTTTTCATTTAAAATTTAAATCTCTTTTTCCTGAAATATCAACTATTTTATTTTTTGTTCAGAATTCATTTTTTTATTAAAAACGGATTTACTTGTTTAAAAGTTGAACTTCTTCCTTAAAAATGAATTTTTTTTATAAATTATTCATAATTTTAGTAAAAAATTTAACTTCTACTTTGTTGAATTTTAATATTTTTATGTAAGAATTAGTTAAAATGACTCAAAATTTATCTTTGTAGATTAAAAACTCAACAATTTGATTAGAAATTGAACTATTTTGTTAAAAATTCATTTCTTTTGCTATGAAGTTCAAATATTTTGTATGTAAACTGTTTTCGTACCTAACGTATTTAATTAAAAATGAGATTTTTTAAAAGCCTTACAGAATAAGAAAAAGTTATATATTTTTTTTTTATTTGTTCAAAAAGGCAGCATTTTAGATTTTTAAACATTTAAGGGCTTCTTTGGTACCAGGTTCTGAAAGATTTCTAATAACGAAAGGAATCGCCAAAAAAAATTTCAAATTTTTTTTTTTAATTCTATCAAAACGTGCCTCTAAATAAAAAATTATTTTAATTTAGTTTAATTTCAGTAAAGTTAGTAAGTTTAAAGCTATTTAAACTAAAAGTCCATAAAATTCGATATTACATCAATTCAGCCGTGATTAATAAGAATTAATTAATTTGAAAAATTAACGCAATCTTGGATTGCAAAATCGACATTCTCTGCTTGAATTTCAGGAATATTATTGAGGAAGACGATTTTGTTGAAAATTTTTCGATAATTTCTGTTGAAAATTAAACTTTTTTGTTAAAAATTCGCATTTTTTATTGAAAGTTTAAATATTTTTGTTAAAAATTTATTTCTTTTGTTAAAAATTAGTATTTTTTTCTTGAAAATTAACTGTTTCAAATTCAACAACTTCATTGAAGCTTAAATAACCTTATTAGACATTTAGATTTCTGGTTCAAGGATTCCTAATTCAAGTTGAAAATTGTTTGAAAAATGTGTTGTATTTTTTTGTAGAAAATTTCGATCCTTGTTTGAAAATTTATCTTGTTAAAAATCAAACTATTTTTTGAAAATTCAGTTCTTTGGTTAAAAATTAAACTACCTTGTTAAAGAATTAAACTAATTGTTTGCCAACTGAGTTTTTTAAAAATTGATTGTTTTAAACAGAAAATTTAACTATAATATTTTTGATAATATATTTTTAAATTGAAAATTCTACTATTCGCTTAAAATTTGAAGTATTTTTTGAAAATTTATAATGGATTTCGTAGTTCGCAATGTATAAATTTATATAAAATGTTTCTCTGTTTCCCTGACAATATAATTACTTTTTTACAAAAACGATTTTATTCTTACTTAAAATTTTATTTTATAAATTAAAATTGTACCTATTATATTTTTTATAAAAATGTTTTTTTTTTAGTTCAAAATCCAACTATTTTGTTGAGAAATTATGTATTTAGTTAAAAACTTGTCTTTTTTGATAAAAGAATCACCTACTTAATTAAAAATCCTTGTTTTTGGTAGAAAATGTATCTCTTTAGCTGCAAATTTAACTATTATTTCTGTTTTTTTATAAAAAATAAATTGTTAAAATTATAAATGTAACTATTTAATCTAATTACAAATTTACCATTTTTTAGTTAAAGACTTATCTATTTCATTGAAAATGTAATATTTTTTCTAGAAAATCATTACTTTTTGGTTTAAAAAAAGATTTTTTAACTCAAAATTTAACTATTAGAGTGGAACATTCAACATTTTAGTTGAAAATTCAACTACTTTGTAAAAAAGTAATTTATTTAGTTTACAATTTTGGTTTTTTTTAGTTAAAAATTTTTCTTATTTTTTAAAAAATTTACGTTTTGGTTAAAATTCCATCCATGTTATTAAAAATTGAAGATTTTTTAAAAAAATTAATCCTTTTTCCTTGAAAATTCACGTAATTGAAGGTAATTCTGGATATAGAGGTAATCCAGGGTAATCCCATTTTAATCCGCAATAATTCACCTCTTAAATACTATTGATTTTTTTCTTATTTTTGGGTGGTTGTTCCTGCAATAATTATTTTTTTAACTAATATTTACAAATAAATGATTAGTATATTTCTTTTTGTGAAGCCCTTTTGTACAGCTCTTTGCTCTTTTAAATAAATATTTTATTATGTGGTTGAAAATGAAATAATTCTGTTAAAATGGCATTACTTTTTGGATAAAACTTTACTTCATTTTTGAGATTTTTTTTTGAAAATGGAACTTTTTTTGTCAGTTTTTTTTTATCAAAGAAATTGACATCCGCTGTAAGCTTTCGCAAAAAACTGACGTGAAGTGAATTTGAAATTCACGCAAAACAGAAATAAAATTACATAATAGCCTCCCTGTTTAGTGGAAGATTAAAATATCTGGCTTAGAATTCTACTATTCTGTTAATAATTTCAATTTTTTGTTTGAATTCACCCGTTCTTTAATTGAAATAGAAATATTTTTTGGTTTAAACATCAATCCCTACATCGTCTTCTGAACTTAAAATTTTATTACGTTAATAAAAATTTAAAAATTTTGTTACCAAATCATTTTCATGAAAATTTTTTCTTTCTCTTTATTTACAAAATCTTTCCTGTTTGAAACTTAAACCCATTTCTCGAAAATTCGTCTTTTTGTTTTTAATATTAATGTATTTTGGTGAAAAATTGATCAATTTTAGTTAAAACTCTTTTTTTTGTAAAAATTTAAACTATTTTGTCTAAACAATACTACTTTGTGGTGCGAATTTAATCTACTTTAATTTGCGATTCAACTATTTTCTTGAAAGTATATATTTTTTAAAATTGAAAATTCACTTGTTTTGTGAGAAAATGTTATTCTTACTAGTTAAATTTATCTGCTTTTAAATCAAAATATAAAAATTGAATAGTTGAAATATTAACCGTTTCTTTTTTCGCTAAGAATTGATCTTTTTTTTAAATTTAAATTCAATTACTTGTTTGAAAGTTGAACTGCTTTGTTAAAAATCAATTCCCGTGTTTTAAAATTTAACTATTTTGTTAAAAAATTCTGGTTTTGTTCAAAATTAATTATTTCAACTAAAAATTTTAACCATTGCGTTTTTTCAAATTTGTATTTCTCAGTTAAAAATTCAACTATTTGTACAAAAACTCGTGTGTTGATATTATAAGAAGGTTCCCCCTAAACTTTAAAACCAAGAAAAAATTTATTTTCGTTAAATTAAGCTTGGTCTAAATGATCTAAATTTGGTGAAAAATGGATTTATTACGTTTTGTTAGAACATGAATATAAGAAGTGAAATATGCCTCTCCTAAATAAACAAAAGAACAAATCCATTTTTATTATAGTAATACTTTAAGACAGTAATAAATTTAAAAAAGTTTTTGCATTTCATTTGTTTAACAATCAGAGAGAATATAATAATCCGTTTCAAATTTCATTTTGATAAATGGATTTCAATCTACAATAAATCCTGAAATATTAAGAAATATGTATGATTATTTGTTTCTTTTGCAAGGTGGCCACAAAAATTAATTTTCTAAATTATAAATGTTTAATTTATTATTTTCGAAACTGTCACAGCATTAATAATGTCACCAATGTTCTGTTAAATTTAAAAGAATTGAATTCATAAGACTTTGAAACAATTAAAATTAAATTCAAGTTAATGGGAAAACGATTTCAAATTCAAAAGATTCGATTGACTTCAGTAAAATTAGAGTGAATTTAGATTAATTTTCTTGAATTCAATAAGCTTGAAATTAATTAGAAACATTATATAAAAACTGAAAGAAACAATCCATTGAATTTATTGAATTCAAGTGAATTCAAAAAATTAAAGAGAATTCAAAACAAAACTTGCTAAATTCATAAAAAATTTAGGGCGCGTTCCGAACGAATTGCAAAAATAATAAAAAATTTCTTCTATATTTGAAATCCTTTAAAATATCATAAAATCCTGCAAAATTCTATTAAATATGAAGATATTTTCTGAAAGCCTAGAAAATTTATCAAGATACCATGGATCAAATTCATTTGAAATCAGAAAAAATCTTGTTTACGAAGTTATGCGTATTTCAACGTTTTGCTTTGTTTTCAAAAAGAATTTTTTCTTTAAAGATACGTAATGAGTGGGTCACGTGACAAGATTCCTGCCTTACCGACACTTTTTTTATTTTCTAACTCATTTCTACAAAGAACGTCGCATCGAGTTGAAAACTTGGAATACTAAACAAAAAGCACTAAGAATAGCGGGTCTGGTCCTAAATTGTCATAATTATGAAAAAAGTTTTCTTTAAATAATAATTTTTTTGCTTTTTTTATACCTATTCAAATTGAGGGCCAGGCCTACCTTTCTTAGTGCTTTTTATTTTTAATTCTCAATTTTTAATTAGATGTAGCGTTTCCTGTGAAAATAAGTTTGGGAAATAAAAAAAGTGGCGGTAAGGTAGGAATCTGGTCACGTGATCCACTCGTCTCATAAACTTAAAATTATATAACTTTTTACCTAATTCATATACTTTAAATTTCTTTCCACTCAAAGGTAGAGTTTATTGCCTTATTTCGAAAACCATGAGAAAATATTGAAAGTCGATTTTCTCAAAAAACCCACACCGTTAATATCATTGCAATTCTCGGAAATATTATAAAAACCCTTGGAATGATTTGAAAAATCCTTGATTTAAAAAATACCCTTAATAAGAGAGATCTGAAATTATTTTTAATATCTAATTTGTCCACTTTTCAGATATTTTTGATAATATTATTTAAATACTATATTTAATTGTTTTGTTAGTAACTTGACTTCTTTGGTTTAAAATTCCATAATTTTTTAGAAAATTCTACTATTTATTTATAAAAAAAGTATCTTTTTTTGTAAAAAAAATATTACTTTTTGATGGAAAATGAATATATTTCGGTTTAGGATTCACTTATTTTGTTTAAAATTCTTCTTTTTTGATTATATTTAATTGTTTTTATTTAAAAATTAAAATATTTTTTGCTTGTTATATCAATTATTATATTTTTCGTTACTAAGTCCTATTTTTTTTGTTGCGAATTTAATTACTTGATTCAAAGTCAAAACTATTTTGTTAAAAATTAATTTATGTAGTTAAAAACGAATCAATTTTGTTAAAAAAGAGTACTTTTATTGCATAAAAATTAATTATTCTAACTAATAATTCAAATATTATATTTTTCGTTCACAAGAGCTCTTTTTTCAGTTATAAATTCAATTTTTTTTTTAAATCACGTATTTTGTTTATCGATTCATCATCTGAGCTAATGTCGAAACTAAGCAACATTCACTATTTTCGATTTTCATAATTATAAAATTTTGTTAAAAAGCTTTTCTGCAAAAATCGATTAAAAAATGATCATACGTTGTTCCTTAGTTTCTTTCAGAATTTTTATTTATTAGGAACAAGGCTTGCCCGTTAAAAGGTTAAGTAAATTCTTTAATTTTTTTAAATTCTAAGTTTTGGAAGATAAAAAACTCAAATTGGAGAATTGTTAACAAAATAGTTTAATTGTTAGTCCAGGAGATGAATTGTTAAACAAAATACGTGATTTAAAAAAAAGCTATTGAATTTCTAACTTAAAAATATCTCTTTTGAACCAAAAATGTAATATTTGAATTATTGATCAAAATAATTAATTTTTATGCAATAAAAAAACTCTTTTTTAACAAAATTATTATATTTTTAACTACAGAAAATAATTTTTATCAAAGTTATTTAACTTTCAATCAAGTAATTAAATTTTCAACCACAAAATAGGAAATAGTAACAAAAAATACAATAATTGATACATCAAGCAACAAATATTTTAATTTTTAATTAAAAAATAATTGAATTTAATCAAATAAGATTCCTTTTTTTAAACTAAATAGTAGAATATCTAAAAAATAATGAAATTTTCAACCAAAGAAGTCAAGTAATTGGAAACTTGCGAAGTATAAACAATAATACCTTTTAAAAGTGTATTGATAATAATTTTTGTATTTTATTTCATTATTATATTATTACTAATTTAAGGCCTTTCTAATTGTTAAATGGATTAAGGTGCTTTCGTTAAAAATGTTTTAATATTTTGTTTAAAGCTTGTGTGTCTATGTGTAATTAAATGACACTGAACGTTACTAATTTATGGATGGCTTTGAGTTGTTGAGACCTTGTAAAACTACGACTTAAAAACGAATCTCAATGAGAGAGGCTGAAATTAATTTTTCATATTTAATTTGATGACTTTTATAGAGGATTTGGATAATATCCATCGATAAAAATTTAAACCGTGTCGTGGATATTAGCCTACTGGCAGGACTTTCGCTTCGTTGCGGAAGTGCTTATTTTTCTGTTGCTAAAGTTTTTAATTTAAGTCGGAAAAAACCTTAACCTGTTTCTTCTATGGACTCTTTCTATTTTCGTTTTTATTTTTATTTAGTCAGATCCGGTAATTAAAAAAAGTGAAGTTAAAAAATCAATGAAATTACATCGTTAGAACGTTCTGTAGTCCTTATTATTAATTAAATATACACTTTAATTATCTACAGGACGAAAGAATTGCTGCTAAAATTTATAAAATAAAGGATGTCGAAAATCTTTTAAATTTTGAGTAATATTTTCAATTTGGAATTTGAATAAAATCTTGTAGTTTTCGGTCTTTTTCCGACTAAATTGTCATTCATTTACTTATTTGAGTTAGGATTACGCTAATTTCGACTTTCCATTTTCTTTCTTCTATTTTTGGGAGCATTTTATAATTTATTTTCCTAACATTTTTTGTTTATTGTCCCTAAATTTATTTGGGTACAGAAAAAAAATTCACGCGCTTTTTTTCGTTTGAAAAAAAGATATTTAGAGGAACCGCAAGTCCCGTGAAGCTCAAGCGTATTTCGCGTGGAAAAAAACAGTGTATGGCAGTGGTGGGGATATCGAAGAGGATTCTTCAGAGCAATTCCGAATTGCCGCACAAAAGGGATACGCGTACGTCGATCAACCGATCACTCGGCGCGCGCGATTGTTGGTTCTGGCGCTTCGCGCTCGATAATGTATTTGCCTCGCGCTCCGCGCTCGGTCTTTGTATGTACCCCACATTTTTGCAGCGATTTTTTAAATTAAAGGACAAAGCATCAACAGCTGGGATTTGGTGATTATGAATCCTTTTTTGTTACAGCTCCTTCGGCTGTAATAAACACATTGACATCACGTGTCTCGTGCTTTGCACTCGATTTTGTCAAAAATGTGAACCTTACTACATTTCGTTTCTTCTATTGAGTCTTTATTCCAAAAATTTAATTTTTTTATATCGAAATTTTTTTTACGAGTAAAAAAGCATATACTCATTCCATCTCGAAATTATTCCTAAAAAATTTTCTCAAGCCTTTTTGGCTAAACAACTTTAGTCTACTAACTCTCTTTCGTAGCTTGTGCCATTTCTACTACGCGTCCTCTAAAAAAATTATTTATAACGAATTTGTAGCTCTTTTTGTGATGAACAACTTTTGTCTATTTATTTCTTTCATTTTTTTGTATTTTGTCAGAAAACTTAATTTGATTATTTTTTATTTAACTTTTTATGATTAAAACCAAAAGTGCAAGTGTTACCAAAGAATAATTAATAATAACATTTATCCTCTAAAGAATAAAAAAGCCGTTATTTTGGTCTTGCTAAGGCCTGACCATTGAGATTACCCTCCCCTTCCTCGCGATTTGGACATGTGTTACTTTTTCACCCTTACACACTCTCCCACTGTGGCGGCTAGCCCCACCTTTTGGCGAGCGTTATTGTTTCGGAACAAGAAACTTATTTTTAAAATTTATATTATAAAGAACGACATATTTATATAAAGGTAATAGAGACCCGTTCACTAATACGATTATACAACAATACAGCTATATCTTAAATAAATAACGCTTGCGGATTTTTCAACAGAAAACAATAATTTGTGAAAGTTAATCACCACAGCCATTTTGGCAGAACAAAGAGAAACTAAAGCGGCTTGAATGTTTGATCTAATATATCTGACCTATCATTTGGTCTCTGAATATCCTTAAAATAATGCTTGAAGACAGTATCAGTTGATTTCCGATTTCTTTCTGCAATATTTCGTCTACAGGAAGACCAGATTTTAGACGACATGATGCTACTGCAGATCGAATGCCTCCCGCACATCTCCACTCCGTAAAATAAGACACTCATCACTAGCGAATCAAATAATTTCATTTTCCTTACAAAATAATTTGCAAACAACCTCTTTTCCAGCCCCCACACTTGCCTCATCACTACATTTGCCCTTCTCACTCTCTCTTTTATATGCTCATCCACTCCCCTATTCCTCCGAAACAGGAAGCCCAGGTACACAAACTCTTTTACCTCATGTACCGCCTTTTCCTTTCACTTCCACTCCCCTGCCTCATCTCTTCCCCTCCTTTTCTAAACACCATAACGTTGGACTTATCCGCATTTAACTCTAACCTATTTTTCTTCAAGTATCTTCTCAACCTTTTCATTATCTATAATTTTCTCCGTTACCTCTTGTGTGCCAAACAGCCATGCTTCGTTCTCTACCCCATCCAGCCCTACTGCCTTAGACCTTTTCAACTTCCTTATCTGCCTCTTTATCTTCTCGTCATTCAGCTCCTCTCCATCTACCTCACTTGTTCTTCTAATCCCCTCATCTATCTTCAGTGTGTCTGATAACTGTAATGAATCTTTAAAAAATTCCCTTCATTCTTCATTTTCTATCTTCTCACTTATCCCCACTTTACGTTTTCTAAACTTATTAATTATCTCCCACACGTCCCCTTCTGTCTTAATGTTTCTCAACTCCTCTTCCAGCTCTTTTTACTTTTGCTGCTCTTTCTTCTTACACATCATCCGAAACTCCTTTCTTATTTCTATGTACTCCTCTCTTTTCGCATTTCCTTCCTTCCACTTTCTGTACTTCGTTTTCACCTTTCCTCTGCATCTTTTTACATTTCCTATCCCACCATGGCTGCATCATTCCTTTTTTCTTCTTTTTAAATACCTTCTTTTGCACACAACCTTTTACTTTATGTTACAGATCCTCCCATATCTTTTCCACTGACTCGCCCTGAAAACTTACGTTTCCCAACGGCTCCTGATACTTCTCTATTGATTCCCTCGTCCATGACACCCTCTTCCCTAAGAACCCTCCTTCCTTAACCTGCCTTCCGCCAACCTCCCCCTTGATCCACAAACTTAATGGCTGATGGTTCGGTTCCACCCTCCCTCCCACTGTTAATTTTTCTATCTTCTCCCATCCTTGCATATTCATTATCATATTTTTTATTCATTATCAATTCAAGCATAAAAGTCCCCCGTAAAACCACAATACCCTCATCCCTGTCTCCTAGTAGGCTTTCCACCCTTTCTTTAATCCTTTTTATATTATCCTTATTGTAAACAGTCACAAACTTGTATGTTATCCCTCTTATCTTCACTGACCTCATTTGCACGCCCTGTCCCTCTCCCTTTTCATGGATTTCTTCCTCTCATCCATCCCTAACTCCTGATATAATTCCCCCACTCGCCCTCCCTTTCCTCTTTACTCTGATCGCCTCTTGCGGCCTCCAACTATACCCTTTTGGCAGCTTTAGCTCTACACTATCCCATTCCTTTCTCTCTACCCACGTCTCTATCAATCCCACCACATCAAATTCCTGGATATATCTCGAGAAATCCTCATCTTGTTTCTTCACCCCTGCTACGTTCCAGTACAAGACCTTTAAATTTCCTCCGCTCTACTTTACTTTCACTCCCCTACTTCTGACGAAAGAAATCACCCTGCACTTACTTCAAAACCCCCTTCTTCTCATCCATTCTTTGCACATCGCTTTTCTTGCTTGTCAAGTCTTGATCTATGAAAACCTTCTTCTCCTTTATCCTATTTTTATCACGCATTACCTTCAATTTTTCTTCCAGCTTTCCTTATCCATAACTGGACCTTCATTTTCCTTTCTCCCCTCCATCATAAATTTCCCTATCTTGCCTTTAACCCACCATTGCTTTGTAGCAGTGATTCCACTCACTCCCTTCCTTCTTCACTCTTTAACAATAATCCTCTTAATACAATATTATTTCTCCTATCTGACTTTTCTCTCCTCTCCATCCTTAACTCTATTGCCTTATTCTTTCCCTATCCGCTCTCTCCTCCTTTACATTCCTACGCTCTTCCACTTTCTCTTCTATCATGTTCTCTACCCTCTTCCAAATACCTTGCTTCTCGCCCTCCCTCTGCCAGCTAATTACGTTTCCGACCTGCCCTCGACCTTCTCAATTGTTTGTTTCGCCCTTTCCTTCCACTCCCTAATCCCTCCTTATGGCTGCTTCATTTTATTATCTTTTTCCTTCTTTGTGGACGGCCACTTCTCTCTGCAATCCTTCTACTTGCTCTCTCAGTTATTTTACCTCCTTTTCCCATCTCTCATCGCTTACCCTCAGTTCCTCCCTCATACCTTCCATCTGCTCCATCGCCACCCTTACGTCCTCCTTTAACCCACTGACCTCGATTATCAGCACCCCTAAAGCCTCCTTCTCTATCTGCCCCTCAATTTTAATGGGGGGTAACCTACGTGTCCGTACGCTCCTTTGAAATGAACTCTCTTGCGCGCTTTTCTCTAGGTTATCTTTGCTGGCTCTTTTTCTCTTTAGGAGATCCTCCCGTCCACTCGCGCTATACGCTCTCTTTCTTATATTGGCGTTTCGTTTGTTCAGATCTTTCCCTCTCCTTGATGCGCCACTCTACACCGGACCACGCCCAGCTGGCCGTCGTGGCCTGCTGGAAATTTCATCCCCTTTGAGTTCACTATATGCACTGCCAGTACTCTCGCAGCCCGCCTCCCGCTTTTCCGTCGGTAACTGTGACCTATTTATGCAAATAAGTACCTATTGCAACCACCAGATGTCTCTCAAGGACGTTTTCACTCACCGCCCAAATTTGCCTTTTTTTAGCACTATTTCTTCCTTCACAGCCCCTACATACACCTTTACTCTTACCTAATATCCCCCCCCCCCCGCACTACAAGAACCATTCTTGTCCACAATGAAGAACCAAACTCCTGACCTTCTGGGTCAAGCCTGGGTTTAGCTAAATTCCACTCCACAACTACACTGAAAATTAGTTTTTAACACCCTAATTCACCCCTCACATCTCTACTCAACTTTTGGCCTTCACCTCACACTCTATTTATACCTTCCACACAAAATCGGCCAAAACTTATTTTTTTAAAGATTTGCTCTTCTCTTTTCGTCTTTTTCACGGATAAAAATTTTAGGTCTATCCAAGGATTCCAAATGATGCCCAGATATTCTGACTGTCGACTTTTCACTAGAATTGATTTTGGAAAATTTATTTTCCATCCCAAGAAGGTGAAAAAATTTACTGCTGCTTCTAGTTGTTGAATCAAGAAGTGCTTGTCTTGGTCTGCTAAAAGGAAATCGTCTAAGTAGAACAAAACTATTATCCCTTTTTTCTTAGTTGACGTGCTAACCAATTTGATAGTCTTGAAAAGACCAGCATAGCGCTTGAGAGGCCGAAAGGCAACGCCGTCCAGCAGTATATTTTCTTCCGGTAGCACATAGCCAGATACCGCCTATGTGACTCTTTTATGCGGACATGTTAGTAAGCTTGCGATAAATATATCTTTGCTAAAAAGTCTTTCTTTTGAAGGAAACCCAGAACTTTAAGATGGGTTTTGAATCAAAATTTCCTTGGCTCAGATGCACGTTTAAGCGCTTAAGATTGAAAAACGGTCTGAGGGAACCTTCTGACTCGGGGACTAAGAAAATGGTGGACTGGAATCCGGATGGAACGTTCGTCTTCTCTAGAACTACCGACTTGATGAACTCTGTCAGTTCCCTGTCCATATTTGTTGATGGTCTCGTTTCTAGTCGTGTGCGAAGACACTCTGAAAATGGAAATGTCGGTGGTTTCTTTATGAAAGTAATGAAATATCCGTTTAGGACACAACTGCCTCTCTTGAAATTTTCTGTGATTCTGCGAGTCAGAATTTTTTTGAATTTCTTCGTCTACCAGCACTTGATCTATGAATATTTCGGAACTTCTGTGATGTCCCATGCCCCCCTCGATTTTCTTTTTTTTTCATCTAAACTCAAAGAGGCTTTTTGATGGAAAACTCCTCGTTTCGATGAGGGTCGCGTTTATGGTTTTTTACTAGTGCTTTCTCTTGATTCTCTATCTCCTCCAGATGTTAGGAGCTTTTTAGACCTTGACGGATTTGATTTTCGAAAAAAAAATGATAGAACCCGCCATGCGAAAATATATTTTTAAGAGGGTGGGACAGTAGCAAGATAGAAAGCCATGTAGTTACTTTTCGGTACCAGTGCGTTACTTCTCATATCAATTACGTCCAGTCGTCTGCTGCATGTGTACTACAGGAGCAAACTATGAGTGAGTGAACTGAGAGTAAAATCAAATTTACCCAACAGATCCGAATAATGGGTGTGTAATGCAAAGCTAAGCTTTTTGTTTAAAGGACAATTTATCCAAATTTTGTATCAATTAAATGTAAAAAGTTTATTTTAACTTTACAGGAAAATTACTGCTCGTCGTGTTCACATTCTTATAAGAAATTTACATAACTCATATTGTTCAGGGCGAAGGATACATTTTCCGAGCAACTACAAAAAAATACCTGCTAAAGCCTTCAACCCCACTGCACAATGTTGCCCCAAGAACTATAATTTTTAAAACATTTTACTTCAAACTATGACGAAAGGTCTCGCTTATTTTTCGAAAAATTTAGAAAATTTCAAAAAAGCATACTATGCATTTAAGTTTTCATCAGCAGTATGGAGGAGAACATGAAACAATAACATCTCAATCGAAATTCATCACTTTTGGAAACAAAACCAAATTTAATCAGAATTTAGGTAATAAGCGCAGAGGAATAAAAGCAGAGAGAGTTTTTGGAAATTACCAGAAAATGTAAAAAGATTCATGAGGATTGTGAAAGTATTTCTGGTACTTAAAGTCACTAGAAAATGGAACCATCGCAAATAAATTATTTTAGCCACCTGAGCTTGACTTTGAATAGTTTGTACGACAGCTTTCTCAAATATCATTATGAAGAAACGAACAGCAAGGAAATTTGTACAAAAATGCAAAATACTTGAAGAATTTAATCATTTCCTAAATTTTTTATTTGAATTACCAAGAGCAGATGGAAATTATCTAATGCTTTTGAAAGAATGGACTAAGAGATAAAAGGGAATAAGGTTGGAAGAAGTGAAAGAGTTTAAGCATTTGGGATATATCTTGCTAAAGAATGGAGATTATAGAGCTCATATAATAGAAAGCATAAAAAAGCAGCATGGGTGATGAAGCAGATCTAGGGAATAGGAAAAAGAAGTCTAAAAAAAGTTGAGAATAAGAATGTGGTTATTTGACACGCTGGTATGGCCCGTATCAAGTTATAAAGCAGATATATGGGAATGGAAAGAAACAAAAGATATTGAGAGTTTACAAGAAAGGTATATAAGGTGGAAATAAGGGGTAGATTGGAGAACGCCAGGATATTTGGTGAGCGAAAAAGCGCAAAGGGATAAATTAAGTATCAGAGCGGGAAAGAGGGCATGGAAATTTGAGACGAAGCTAAGAGAGAAAAAAAGGGGTATTAGCGAGAAAGTGTTTGATGGAGGTAGAAGAGAGGAGAGGGAGGGCTATAGACTTAACGAGATAGGAAGAAGAAAGCAGGGAGTTCTTTAATGATAGAGATATAAAAGACGGGACTGGAGTAACCTATGAGTAACTGGGAAAAAAAGAGGGAAAGATAATTATTAGAAATATGGAGGATGATTGAGGAATCGGAATACAATCAATGGTATAAGATGATAAAAAAGGAAGGTTTAACAAAGTATTTAGAAAAGGGAGGAGGAGGGAGAAGGTAAACCAGAACAGCAAGATTTGGATTAGGGAACGAGGTAAGGGAGGGGATGTATTGGGTAAAAGAAGAGAACAAAAAATGTAGAATATGTGCATAGGAGGAGAAAACATGGAAGCATGTATGGAAAGGATGCAGAAGAGGAATGAAAGATAAGGGAAGCTGGCAGTAGAATGTCGTTAAGGTTCTAGGGGAGGATGCATTAGGATGAGAATGGATACTATTTTAATTAGAGTTCTTTTTTTATTGCATAAAATTGTTTTTAATTTTAAATTCAAATATTTTTTTTAAGTACATCAAATATTATATTTTTCGTGAAATTACACAACCCGACTTAAAAAAATCATGTATTTTGTTAAAATTTTATCTTCTGTAGTTGAAAATTTCACTATTTTCGTAGAAAATATGACTATTCAGTTAAAAAGTAACTAATATTTCTTAGTTCAAAAACTACTTTTTAGTAGAAAATGAATATATTTTGGTTTGGGATTCAACCACATTGTTTGAATTTCTTTTTTTTTAATTCAATTTCTTTTTAAGTAAAAAGAATAATATTTTTCATCTGATATATCAACTATTACATTTTTTGTGATTAATTCATCTTTTTTTTTTTTTTTTTTGGTTGATTCCAAACCAATGCATTTAGATTATTATATTATCAATACCATTGAAAATTAATAATCAAAATATAATAAAT
>JAAAKG020096413.1:0-11793 GCA_010014905.2 Druon quercuslanigerum
AAACAGCGAAATTATTTAACTTTATATTTTTCTAAACTTCATGAATGATTTAAATTTAAAATTTAAGAAATTTAATTTAGATTAAAATCTAAATCAAAAATTTTATTTAAATAATTTCGAGAGAAATGGGTAAAAAATTGAATAATTGAGGCTTTAAAAATATTTTTAATTCAATAAAAACCTTTAATTTCGACTATATTATTGTGGAGTTGTTTTCAAGTTAAAAATAATTTATAAAGTTACAAACACACATTTGCATTTTTCAATGCCTAAAAAAAATTAATATAAATAATATATCGACAAATTTATTTAATAAATTTCATATAAAAAATAATATAAGGGCAGACCTAAAACTTTGAATTAAAAATATTTTATTGATGAATGATTAAAATTTGTATTTAAAAATAAAATGTTTGGAATAGATGATATTATATTAATTTAAATCTTATTAAGACGTTTTGTCAAATCAATTATTTTTCAGATTTTTATAATTAAAGTACAGAACCATTTTAAAAATAATTTATTTACTTATATTTACAGTTGATAAAATAAAACTTTTTTTTTTATCAAAAATTTTCAACCACGAATTTTTTGAGACTGGGAAAAACCGGGAATTTATTTCTTAATAGGGAATTTATTTCTTGATCGGAAATTTATTTGTTTACCGGGAATTTGACATATTTTCAGAAATTTACTTTAATAATTCTTCATCTTAGATTTTTTATTTTTAAGCGTATATTTTTAATTTAAAGAATTTTAAAATGCAGTATTAAAGACTTCAACAACTAAAAATAAAAATGTTTGTATTTGACAAATTTTTGATAAAAAACAGCATTATTTTATCAACTAAATATAAGGAAATGAAGAAATAATTTTTAAAATGGATCTGCACACTAAGTATTAAAAAGTGAACAATAATTTGTTCAATAAAACGATTCTAAATTCGTTCAAAGTTTAAGAATTACCAGATTGTTACTGTTTCAATTCGAAACCCATTTGATTTGAAATTTTTTAATTACGAAAAAGAATAATTATTTAATACTTAGCAATATTTGATTGTTAATTTAATATGAGTAAATGAGGGCAAATATTTTCAAATAAAAAATTTGAATTCTTTTGATACAGAAACCCTTGAATTATTAAAATTTTGAAAAGCTTTGAAACATTTAACGTTACAATTTTTATTTATTTATTTGAAAAATGTTTAATTAAAGACTTATTATTTGCAGAAAAAATGTGAAAATTTTGTTAAGAATTTCTAAACATATTTCAAAATGAATAGAATTTTTCCGAAAATTATAACATAATATAATATAATTATATAGCTTATAAATTTTTTGTTTGAAATCTGCAAAAATTTACATTTTGTTTTGAATTAGGTTTTTGGTAATTGCACCGAAATATAAGTGTTCAATTTAAAAAAATTGTAAAAATAATTTAAATTTAAATTTAAGAACTTTTATGTTAAAAAAATTTAATTTTCAAAATTTTAATGTTTCTAGCCTAAAATAACTTAATACTATGAATTTGAAATTTTTTAAAGTTCATTGATTGATTCTTTAATTAAAAGTATTGAAAATGTCACCTTGGATTTATATTTTTTAAAAAATAATCTAAATTTTTGAACTCTATAATTTATGAATGTTAAAAATTCTGAATTTTGCAGTTTATTATACGTTTCACTTATTGAGCATTTGGACTAAAAAAATTTGAATTTAAAAACATTTAAACTTCAATATTAAAAGTTTAAAATTTAAGAGTTCCACTTTGAATACTTTAATTTTTCGTTTATTTTATACTACTTTAAATGAAAAAACATTTAGACAAGCATTCAAATTTTAAAATTTTATTGACCGGGAAAAATGTTTTTGCGAACCGGGAAATGACCCGAAAAAATGTTTTTGCGAACCAGGAAATGACCGGGATTTTTTTTTATTAAAGCGGTCACCCCTTTTTTCAAAAAATATTTAAACATTAAAATTCCCGTCTTCGAATATCAATGACCAGTGAAAATAAAAAACTGGTTAGGGATAAATCAGGTAATTTTGAAAATGAAATTTCGCGCTCGTCCTGTAAAGTCCATTTTTTGTTTTTAGGTTCATATTAGGATCGCATCTCCACCTCTGAAATATCCCTGCTACATGGGAATAAATATTCCCACGAGGGAAGAACTAATTGCCAACAAACTCGACAGTGTAAAACTCGCAAAACACGTGGGTGCCGACAGTCTGACGTACCTTTCAGTCGACGGTCTCGTCGAGGCTGTCCGACATGGAATGGACAATCGTGAATCGAGTTACATCGGTCATTGCAGTGCCTGTTTAACCGGAGAGTATCCCGACGAATTGCCAGGAGACTTGGATTGGTGAAAAAAGGAAAAAAAATTTTTTTTTTAACTTTAAGCCTCGACCTCTCAGGAACTTTTAATCTAAAGACATTTGAGTCGACACTCGTTAAGCCACTCATTATGAGAGCGCTTCTCATATTAATTGTAAATATTTATCAATTTTTCCATTTTTTTTACTTGCACAACCCATCGAGTAATTACAATTTTTTCTTTTTTAAGAAAATGACTAGCGTAAAATCTTGGGATTTAATTCAATCTGAAATGTTATGCAGTGAGTTCCAAGAGCGAATCTTTTTAATAATAAACTAAAATATTTTTTAGTTGGAATTTTAATTGTAAATCTTAGTTTTAGACACAATTATCTTATCTATAGTATAAAAATGATTTTATACGCAACTTTTACACAAGTTTCTTATAGAGTAAAAGTCTTTGGGACCGTACTTGAATTATGTAACGGATTTTAGACCCTATAAGAAAATGTTTCTACACCTCTTTCTCTTATTGTACGTAATTTTTAGTTTCCAGAAATATTTCGCTGGTTATTGCAAACTCTTTATTTTACTTGATTATTAATATTTAAATACCTGCATTTTACTCTTGTAATATTTTTAACATAGAATCTTTTACAAATTGAATAAAACTGTATTTCAGAAACTAATTTATTAATTTATTTTAAATAAAAAAATGTCTTTTCGACTATAAAAGGTGGCTTCTTAAGAAAATACTTAAATTTTCAACATAATTGTGGAATTTTCAATCTAAAAAGACAAATTCCAAAAAAAATGTGCCGAAAAGATTAAATTTATAAAAAAGTAATAATTTTTACAACACAATGAAGAATTAAAAACAACAAGATTTTTCACTTAAGAAAGAAATGAAAATTCATCTAAATAGTTGAATTTTCAATACAAAAGACGAATTTTCTCTATAAAAATTTAATTTTTCAAACAAAAAATATGACTTCAACAAAAAATTAATTTATCATGAAACTGATCCATTTTTATTCAACAAAAATTATTTTTTTTTTACCAAAAAAGGAAAATTTTTAACTAAAAAAGGTCAATATTAAAAACTGTGAGTTACATTTACAGTTAAAACAAAAATTTTAAACAAACGTTTAAAAATGTAGAATAACTTTTACCCTAGTAGTTGAAATATCAATTAAAACAGATTTTTTTAATATTTCAACTTTCGACCAATGAGACGAATTTTCAACTAAAAATATAAATCTTTAACAAAAAAAAATCATTTCTTAAAAAAGTGATTCAAGCATCTCTTTTAAATAAAATAGTTGAATACTAAAGCAAAGAAGAATAATTTTTTAACCAAAAAGTTGAATTTTCATAAAGAAAAAATGAAATTTTTACCAAAACATATGAATTTTTAAATCAAAAAGATATATTTTCAAAAAAATAGTTGAAATTTCGGTTAAAAAAGATTTCAGTTGGCATTTCACGATTACAGTATAAATTTTTAAACAAGAAATAAGCTTATACGAAAGAAATGGATTTTTTTAATACAAAAAGATGAGTTTTTTCAACCAAAAAGGAGGAATTTTTAACAAAATAGTTGAATACTCTACCAAATAGTTGTATTTTTTATTTAAGAAACATGACATTTGCAGTAAAACGGATGAACCTATGAAACAGTTGAATTTTCAACAAAACAGAATTTTCAACCAAAAAGTATGACTAAATCAAAAAGATAAATTTTCATCAAAAAAAATTGTTGAAATTTCCGTTAAAAAAGATAAGTTTCTACGAAAAAATTGAATTTTTATCAAAAAAGACGAATTTTAACCAAAAATAATAACTTTTTAACAAAATGGTTAAAGTTCTCTACCAAGTAAATGCATTTTTCTCGAAAAAAATTGAAATTTATTTAAAATAAAGAAAGACGATTCCAGTTGACTTTTCAAGATCAAAACATTAATTAAAAAATTAAAAAATAAATAAGTTTCTACAAAAAAATTAAATTTTCAATCCAAAAAGACGAATTCTTTCAACAAAAAAGGATTAATTTTGATAAAAATAGTTGAATTATCTACCAGATATCTTTTAAAATAAATGGAATTTTTATTTTACTTTTCTTAATCGAAAAAATATTTGAATTTTCATCCAAAGAAGATTCCAGTTGACTTTTCAATATCAAAATATTAATTTTTGTAACAAAAAATTAAATAAAATTCTACAAAAAATTAAATTGTCAATCCAAAAAGACGAATTTTTTCAACAAAAAAGGATCAATTTTGATAAAAATAGTTGAATTTTCTACCAGATATATTTTAAAATAAATAAATTTTTATTTTACTTTTTTTAATCGAAAAAATATTTGAATTTTCGTCTAAAGAAGATTCCAGTTGACTTTTCAAGATCAAAATATTAATTTTTCAATAAAAAAAAGTTTCTACAAAAAAAAAAAAATTTCAATCCAAAAAGTCGAATTTTTTCAACAATAAAAGAATGAATTTTGTTAAAAATAGTTGAATTCTCTACCAGATATCTTTTAAAATAAATGAATTTTTATTTTACTTTTCTTAATCAAAAAAATTATTGAATTTTCATCCAAAGAAGATTCCAGTTGAGTTTTCAAGATCAAAATATTAATTTTTTAACAAAAAAAAAAAAGTTTCTAGAAAAAAAAATGTCAATTCAAAAAGACGAATTTTTTAACAAAAAAGGATCAATTTTCATCAAAATAGTTGAATTTTCTACCAGATATTTGCATTTTTATCCAAGAAAGGTTAATTTTTTAATTTAAAAAATTGAATTAAAAAAATTTAAAGATACGTTGAATTTTATCCAGGGAAGGTTTCAGTTCATTTTTCAACACCAAAATATAAATTTTAAACAAAAAATAAATTTTCTACGAAATAGTTAAAGTTTCAACAGAACAGTAGAATTTTCAAACCAAAAATATGACTTTAACGAATCCGTTAAATTTTAAACCAAAAAATTGCATGAAATCTCATTTAGAACAGATAAATTTTTATTAAGAAAAAAAAATCTTTTTAACACCAAAATATTAAATTCAACAAAAAGTTTTCTGCAAAATAGTTAAATTTTCTACAAACCAGCAGAATTTTCAACTTAACAATTGCATTTTCATTCAAGAAAGATGAAATTTCGTCTAAAACAGTCAAATTAAAAAAGGACCTCCAAAAAATAGTTCCATTTTTATCCGCAGAAGATTCCAGGTCATTTTCCAACACCAAAATAAGAATTGTAAACAATAAAAGTTAATTTTCTGCTAAATAGTCGAATTTTTAACCAAAAATTATGACTTTTTAACAAGATTATAAAATTTTTCACCAAACAGTTGCATTTTCGTCCAAGAAAAAGGAAAAATCTACTGAAACAGGTGGATTTTAAAGTTAAAAAGACAAATTTTCAAAAAATGACTTTAATCTTAATTCAAAAATAGTTCAATTGTCGTTTCAATACAAAAATACGGATTGAAAACAAAAGGTTAATGTTGAATTTTTAATATAATTATTATATATATTTATATATAATGTATAATATAATTAATATTATAATTTATAACTAAAAAGATAATTTGCAGGAGAAAGTTTTTGCGGAATTGCAAAAATTACGTACCGTAAGAAATCGTAAAAACTCCCCCCCCCCCTGAGCTGTTACGTAATTTAAGTATGTCCATTTTGTACTTACTGAATTGTATACAATAGCGAGAAAATCTTACCATTTTCGTCGAAGAAACCACCTATTTGAAATAATTTTATTATAAAAAATAAACTCAGTCTTTTAAACTTTTTATATGATTAGTTCTTCCCCCTGGCCCTCTTTTTGATCCTGATGATGAGAAATCCCACTCATCTTTTTCAATTCCTCAGCCAATTCCTTCATTTTCGCCTCGCGTTTCGCCTTCTTCTCCAGTCTTTTTGCCATCGACGAATACTCATCGCTCAAAAAATGCCCAGATTGATCATCCTGGATTTCGTCAGTAATCACTTCCGGTTCTTCGACCTCTGATTCCGTTACATCGTCCAGAGGTTGAAAATCTTCATAGAGCGGACCGGAAGTATCAGTTTCCTGGGGCGGTTGTTCCGAGTCGGACAAAATATTCGATATTTCTCGCAATAAATTGCCCGTAGAAGCCGCCATTTCCGTTTTCACCTTTGTCCGTTTCCGTTTACCATTGTCCCTTTGATATTTCGAATGATTTTTTTTGCGAGCTGGTTTTGGAACTTTTACAACGCCTCTATTCCTGGGAATGCCTTTACCGGGACTCGCGGAGGGTTGGCTTTCTCGGGAAGTGGAAGGCTCGGGAAATATGTGGTCTTGAGAGGATTGTCCGGCTTCCTGATTCTCGTAATCTTCCGCCGGTCTTTCGGCAGTGTTTCTTAAAAATCGTTCAAACTCGTTCATTTCGGGATTACTGTTACTTTCCGAGACCCTTGGGTTCTCTTCTGGATTGACTGAGCCGAAAATTAAGGGATTTTCCTCGTCGGAATCTGAATTTAGCTCGATGCCTTGAGCTTTTTTCTCTTTGCGGAGCCGTTGTTTTTCGAGATAGGCGTTTAAGGCGTTGATTCTTTCGCCGCGAGCGCCCGCCCAAAAAGCCAGAGCTGCAAATTCAAATAAATAATCTGGAATTTTATGGAAAAGTAAAACCGTAAGGGATAATCCATAAACTAGATTACAAATTTTTGTATTATCGATGTTACCTTTATACTCACTTACTAAACAATAAACAAAAAAATACAAATAAATCAAGTTTTAAAATAAAAAATAAATTTTCAGAGAATTCGGGTATTATTACATTTTTAAACTAAGAAAGGTACATTTTAAACCAAAATAGGAATAGTTAAAATTTTTATTTAAAAAAAAAAAAATAATTTTGAATTATAAAAAACGAATTTTCTACAAAATGGAGATGTTTTTTTACTAAATTATTAAACTTTTAAGACAAAATGACGAATTTTATATACAAAAAAGTTGCGTTATCAAATTAAAAATATAAAATTTTGATAAAAAGTTAATTTTATACCCAAAAAGACGAATTTCCAACAAAATATAGGAATTATCAACCCAAAAGTTTAATTTTTTCACTTAGATAAGAACCATTTCCGATCAAAAGTGAAATAGGTAAATTTACCCTTACAAAAGTAATTTTGCAACAAAAAAAAGGAGTTTTTTAAAAAAGTATAATTTCCAACGAAAGAGATGAAATTTTAAGAACAATTTTGAATAGTCTTCCGAAAAATGCATTTTTAAGAAAGTTGTTCAAATTTAAAACCTAGATGTTAATTTTTTTAACCAAAAAATTCATTTTTAAACCGAAAAAACGAATTTATAACCAAATATTTAAATAATCTAAAATGTTAAAAATCCTTTGAAACCCCTTAAAATTATTAAAATTTGTTAAAAATTGAAGGAGATTTTTTCAATTCCCCAAAATGTTTCAAAAGAATTCAAGAAAATTTCCAAAATAGGTTTAGACCTGAATTCAATAGCTAATTTATTAAAGAAAAATTATGTTTTTTTACAAAAAGTGACTTTAACATTCTTTAGAAAATCTTTTAAATTCAAAGAAAACGCTAAATTTTTGTAAATCATTGTTCAAAATCTATTAATATATTATAAAATTCCTTTAGAAATAACACAAGGCCTGACAATATTTCCAGAAATCCTGAAGAATTTCAGAAAATACCTTCTTAAAATCATTACAATCTTCAGAAAACTTATAAAATCCTTTAGAATCTTTTAAAATATCTTAAAACCTTATAGATTCTAAAAAATTGTTCCATATCTTTCGAAATTCTAATAAATTCTTGAAAATCCCATGAAAATGTTTTTAAATTTCCTAAAATCATTCAAATCCTTAGAAAATTTTTGCCCAATTTTTAATATATTGAAAACGTCTTGAAATCTTTTACAACACCCGAAAATATTTCGAAAACTATGAAATATTTTGAAATACCTTTGAAAAAGTTCTTTGGGATTTCAAAAAGTACCCTAAAACCCTTTGGAATCCCATCAAAAATTTGAAAACTATTCAAAATTCCTTGGAATCTTTTAAAATTACTTAAAATATTTCTAAACCTTTGAAACTTATCAAAACTCATGAAAATGCCTGGAAATTTAAAAAATAATCTAAAATCTTAAAAATCCTTTGATATCTCTTAAAATTATTAAAATTTGTTTAAAATTTTAGGAAATTTCTTAAATTTCCTTAAATGCTTCAAAAGAATTCAAGAAAATTCAGAAATAGGTATGGGCCTCAATTCAATAGCTAGTTTATTATAAAAAAATTACTAAAGTGATGTTTTTATTACAAAAAGTCACTTTAAAATTCTTTAAAATATTGTAAAATACCTTTAAATATTTGAAATCCAAAGAAATCGATTAATTCTTTTTAATATTTTGTTTGAAATCTATTAATATATTATAAAATAATGTGAAATAACACAAAGCCTGATAATATTTCCTGAAATCCTGAAAATTTTTAGAAAATACCTTGAGAGCTTTTAAAATTTTAAAATATCCTAAAACCTTATAAAATCCCGTGAAAATGTTTTTAAATCCCTTAAATTTACAAATCCTTAAACATTCATTGACAAATTGTTAATATATTAAAAATGTCTTGGAATCTTTTACAATACCCGCAACTATTTCAAAAACTCTGAAATCTTTCGAAATACCCTTAAAAGTTCATTAGGATTTAAAAAAATACCCTAAAATCCTTTAGAATCTCATCAAAGTTTTGAAAACTTTCAAAATTCCTCGGAATCTTTTTAAATGCCTTAAAATATTGCAAATCTTTTGAAACGAATTAAAATATCTAAAAATTTCTGGAAATGTTAAAAAATAATCTAAAATCTTAAAAATCGTTTAAATTCTCTTTAAATTATTAAAACTTAACACAAGGCCTGATAATATTTCCCGAAATCCAGAAAAATTTTAGAAAATACCTTGAGACATTTTAAAATCCCTTCTTAAAATCATTAAAATCTTTAGCAAAATTATAAAAATCCATTAGAATGTTTTAAAATATCCTAAAACCGTATAGATTCTATCAAATTGTTCCATATATTCCGAAATTCTAATAAATTCTGGAAAATCCCATGGAAAAGTTTTTAAAGTTCCTAAAATCGTTCAAATTCTTAGAAAATTTTTGACAAATTTTTAATTTATTGAAAATGTCTTGGAATCTTTTACAATACCCGAAAATATTTCGAAAACTCTGATATCTTTCGAAATACCTTTGAAAGTTCCTTGGGGATTTTAAAAAATACCCTAAAATATTGCAAATCCTTTGAAACTTAATAATCTTAAAAATTCCTGGAAATTTAAAAAAAAATAATCTAAAATTTTTAAAATCCTTTGAAACCCCTTCTAATTATTAAAATTTGTTAACAATTTAAGGAATTTTTTTTCAATTTCCTCAAATGTTTCAAAAGAATTCAAGAAAATATCAAAAATATTTATAGACCTGAATTCAATAAAAATTCCTTTAAACACCTAAAATGTACCTAAAATTCCTTTAAATATTAAAAAAATTTTAAGAAATGTCTTAAATTTCCCTAAAATGTTACAAAAGAACTCCAGAAAAGTTCAAAAAATTCTAGAGTAATCTTTTTATTTAAAAAAGTGACTATAAATTCTTTAAAATATTGTAAAATACCTTCAATTATTTGAAAATCTTTTAAATTTAAAGGAATCGCTCAATTCAAAATAAAAAATTTGAAAACTGTTCAAAATTCCTTGGAATCTTTTAAAATGCCTTAAAATATTGCAAATCTTTTGAAACGTATTAAAATATCTGAAAATTTCTGGAAATTTTATCAAATAATCTAAAATCTTAAAAATCCTTTGAAATCCCTTAAAATTATTAAAATTTGTTTAAAATTTTAGGAATTTCCTTAAATGCTTCAAAAGAATTCAATAAAAATCAGAAATAGGTATGGGCCTCAATTCAATAGCTAAATTATTATAAAAAAATTACTAAAGTGATGTTTTTATTACAAAAAGTCACTTTCAAATTCTTTAAAATATTGTAAAATACCTTTAAATATTTGAAATCCAAACAAATCGATTAATTCCTTTTAATATTTTTTTTAAATCTATTAATTAATTATAAAATCCCGTGAAATGGCGGAAGGCCTGATAATATTTCCTGAAATCCTGAAAAATTTTAGAAAATACCTTGAGAGCTTTTAAAATCCCTTCTTAAAATCATTAAAATCCTCAGAAAACTTATAAAATCCTTTAAAATCTTTTAAAATATCCAAAAACCTTATAGATTCTATAAAGCTGTTCCATATCTTCCAAAATTCTAATAAATTCTTGAAAATCCCATGAAAATGTTTTTAAATCCCTTAAAATTTACAAATCCTGAAACATTCTTTGCCAAATTGTTAATATATTAAAAATTTCTTGGAATCTTTTACATTACCCGAAAATATTTCAAAAACTCTGAAATCTTTCGAAATGTCTTTGAACATTCATTGGGATTTAAAAAAATACTCTAAAATTCTTTAGAATCTCATCAAAATTTCTTGGAATCTTTTAAAATGCCTTAAAATATTTTAAAACCTTCGAAACATATTAAAACTCATAAAAATTCTTGGAAATTAAAAATAAAATAATATAAAATCTTAAAAATCCTATGAAATACCTTGAAATTATGAACATTTGTTAAGAATTTTAGGAAATTTCTTAAATTTCCTTAAACGCTTCAAAAGAATTTGAAAATTCAGAAATAGTTATAGACCTGAATTCAATAGCTAACTTATTAAAGAAAAATTACTAAAGTGATATTTTGTTACAAACGTGACTTTAAAATTATTTAAAATATTTTTAAATACCTTGAAACATTTGAAAATCTTTTAAATCCAAATAAATCGCTTGATTCTAGTAAATAATTTTGTAAAATCTATTTATATATTATAAAAATCCTTAGAAATAACACAACTCCTTATAATATTTTCCGAAATCCTGAAAAATGTTAGAAAATACCATGAGAGATTTTAAAATCTCTTCTTACAATCATTAAAATCTTCAGAAAATTTATAAAATCATATGGAATATTTTAAAATATCCTAAAACCTTATACTATAAAACTGTTCCATATCTTCCGAAATTCTAATGTCTTGGAATCTTTTACAATACCCGAAAATATTTCGCAAACTCTGAAATCTTTCGAAATACCTTTGAAAGTTTATTGGGATTTAAAAAAATACCCTAAAAACCCTTAAAATTATTCAAGTTTGTTAACAATGTAGGGAAATTTTTTCAATTCCCCAAAATGTTTCAAAATAATTCAAGAAAATTTCCAAAATAGGTATAGACCTGAATTCAATACCTAATGTATTAAAGAAAAATTACTAGAGTGATCTTTTTTTTTTTACAAAAAGTGACTTTAAATTTTTTTTAAATATTGTAAAATACCTTCAAATATTTGAAAATCTTTTAAATTCAAAG
>JAAAKG020096424.1:0-16080 GCA_010014905.2 Druon quercuslanigerum
GGGTGTGGGAGGTGTGTTAAGGAATAGGAAGAGGGTGAATGAAAAATGTAAACCCTCAGGGGACACATTAGAAGCTTTCCACTACTAATGATTTTCAGACGTTTCTTTTCATTCAAGGAAGAAGAAAAATATTACCTCTTGTGAAATACTAAATTAATAGAAAAATTCCCTGACATTTCCTTTAACCATTTTCCATATTCCTTAGTTATCCAAAGACCAGCACTTTTACCTTGCAACATTATTAAAGCACAATCTTTTATTATCGAACTAACAAAATTTTCAGATAATGATTTAAAAATGTAAATTTTTTTTGCTTAACTTCAACAAAAATTTTTGACTTTTTAACATAAAATAGTTTTTCACTAAAAAGTCGAATTATCGATAAAAAGCCGATGATATTTTAACAAAATAGTTAAGTTTTCAAAAAACGAATAAAATTTTCGAGCAACTATTCGAATTTTTTAAAATATAGTTCAATTTAAAAAAAAAGAAAAGAACTTTTGCCTAAATAGACCAGTGTTTAACAAAACTATTAAATTGTCAAAAAAATATTTTAAATCTCTATCAAATTTAGAAATTTAGTGTAAAGACAAAGATAAATTTTTTACCAAAAAATATGACTTTTTAACAAAATAGTTCAATTTGAAAGTAAATAATTAAATTTTTAACTAAATATTTCAATTTTCACCCAAATTTTAGAGTTTTCAACATAAAAATATGTAATTTTAACCACTAATCGAATTTTAAAACAAAAAATTGTTACATTTTCAACTTAATAATTAAATATAAAACTAGAACAAAACTCATTTTAAACAAAAACAAACAACTATCTAAAAATCTCATAATAGATATTTCAACCAAAAGGAATACAGTTTCCACTAAAAGAGATGAATTTTATAACCAAACGATCGAATTTTTGCCTACAAGATACATTTCCAATAAAAAGGGCAAATTAACACACAAATATTTTAATTATCAGTAAAAATGCAAAACTTAAATTTTCCTTTGAAAACAGGAATTTCAATTTTTAAAACTACGAAATTGATTTTTAAACTTGCAGATATGAATTTCCAACAAGAAAGGTAGTTTTTAATCAATTAGTTGCATTCTTAACCAAAAAGCAGGAACATTAAATTAAAAAATAGTAGTTTTTAGTTAAAAAAGACGAATTTGAAAACTAAAAAAGATTGTTTTTAAACAAAAATAAAATAGTTTCATTTTCAGTGAAGAAATAACTTCAAACGAATTTCCAATAAAATATTTAAATTTTGAACAAAACAAATCAACCAAAGAAATAAATTTTCAAATAAAATATTAATACTGAACGAGATCAGTTAACTAGTCAGTCAAATAATTAATTTTTAAGAACCCTAAAAACGAATTTTCAACCAAAGACATGAGCTTTTAACTAAAATATTGATTCTTCAAAAAGGAGAATGATTTTAACTTTTAACTAAAATAATGATTCTTCAAAAAGGAGAATGATTTTTTAACAAAGTGCTTTAAACTTCACCCAACTAGTTCGATTTTAAAATAAAGGAGAGAATTTTAAACAAGTGAAGCGTGCACTACAAAACTGCATCATACGCGACTTGTCAAAAAAATTATTTTGTATGCGAATATAGGTACGACACGATCCTTATAGCAAGACAAAAATTCAAAAAACAGTCTAATCCACAAAGAAAAATGAAAAAAATACATGTCAAATAAAATATGGAGAAGAATATCAAAATGCCTTCATTGTTCTCTGGCCCTTTTTTCATTTTCCCTGGCTATTCATATTTAAATATTAGAATATAAATCTTGTAACATTTTTAGATACAATCTTTTATAAAATGTGTGAAAATAAAATTGAAATTATTTAGTATTATTTATGTGAAAATGTTATAAATAAGTCAAAAAATATTATCTAAAAGCTTTTCACATAAAAAATACGTTTGGTTTGATGCTATTTTATGTGTAAAATACAACAGCAAACAGTTAGACGTGTCCGAGACAGACTTAAAAACAAATATTTTGTGATTTGTTTTGAAATATATTCCGAAATATTTCCAAGTATTCTGAAGTGTTCACTAATATTGGGAAATACTGCGATCTCTGAGAGTAAATTAGTCACTTTTGCTAAATGCATGTGCACTATCCAAACTCTTAATTATAGATTCATTGAATATTTTAATGTAATTGATCCTAAGCCAATGAACTCAATGTATAAAAAATATTTTTTTTATTTATATAGTTTATGCCGAGTGTAAATTTCTAATTTAGGTAAATAGCGATAATACGAAAAAACAACTTAAACGAAACAGATCAAGTCCGAAATCAAAAAGTGTGCAGTGGAAAATTAACTTCATTTTCTAAGAACAATTTACACTCTTAAAATCTCATATTTTAAATGTATTAAAAATAAACTTTAATTTTTATTTTAAAAACTATTTTTTGGTATATAAACTTTCACGATTCCATTTTGTCGTGACTTTCACAGTCTTTCCCCTATTTTCTTATTTTCACTTTTTTTTGTTTTTCCTGTTAAATGCGAATTAAATAGAGCCCAATAAGAAAATTGAAGTATTTTTTTTTAGGTAATTATTGAACCAATTTGGGTAGCAAAATCAAATAATAATTTTTTCGCAGAGAATTCACATTATTTAATTAAAATTTGATCATTTGGTTGAAAATCGTCCAGTTTGTTGGGAAATTCAACTGTTTCGTAGAAAAATTTGCCTTTTTAGCTTAAAAATTTAACAATTTGATGAGAATTAACTATTTGACTGAAAATTCATTTTCGCTTAAAAATTTTTAATTCAGCTCTAAATTCATCTTTTAATAGCAACTTCATTTTTTTACGTTAGGAATAACACTGCTTGGTTAAATATTAATCTGTTTTGGTTTAGGGTTCTACCACTTTGTTAAAATTCCTTTTTTTCGGTCGAATTTGATCCATTCTTGAGAGAAAAATTTTTACTGGCTGAAAAGTCAAAAAGTTTAATATAAATTTTATCTTTTTGTATAAAATACGCAAGTTTTACCATCAAAAATTATTATTATTTGGTTGATAAAATAGTTTATAAAACTCTACGCTTAATAAGTCGAAGTTGAAGCCGAAATGTTAATTTTAGAAAAATATTTGGCAGAAAGGGTAAAATTTCAATATTCTCTTAAAATTGACATAATTCTATAGAAATAATTTACATTGTTTTGAGTTCTTGGGTTATTTTTAAACTTAATTTTCAGTAGTATTTTTCTAAATTCTGAAGATATGAGAATGTAATACAGGATATTTCGACCAAAAATTAGTCATTTTCTATAAAAAAATATGCATTTTAAAATTTAAAGACGAATTGTCCACTGAAAGTATAAAAAGTACGAGAGGGAATTTTCTAATAAACGATTGGATATTCAAGTAAAATTTAAGAAATTTCAATGAAAAAAGCTAAGTTTTCTACGAAAAAGGAGAATTTTATATATAAAAAAATAATAATTTTAAGCCAAAGCCGAAAAAGTTACATTGTAAGTTTAAATAAATTAATTATAAAACAAGAGAAAACAAATTTTCATAACAAATAATTACATTTTCAACCATCAAGATGAAGCTATAACAAGAAAAAATAAATATTTAACCAAAGCAGTTCAAAGTAGTTTAATTTCAAATTAAAAAATATAAATTTCCAAACCAAATATTTCAAGGTTCAACGAACAGATAAATTTTTAAATAAAATATTGAATATTGTACAGGAAAATTTGAATAATAATTTTTAACTTTAATAATTACGGATTTTTAACAAGAGACCATTTTTAAACTAACATTATGAACCTTCTACGAAAAAATTGTTTTTTAACAAAGTAGTAAACTTTTAAAAAGAAAGTTAGAGTTCGTAAGCCACCTATTTTGGATGAAAATTCAACAAGTGAGCGCATTTTCAAAATACTTGAGACCATAGTTTTTTAATATTTAAAAATTCAATGTGCAGCCTACTGAAAAACATAACGTCGGAAACGACATCGGAAACTGCACCGGAAACGTCGTTTTTGATTTGAAGAAATATTTCTTGGGCATTTATGGTTAGGGTTCAATATGGCTTCCCGCCTTAGAGTTTCCATGCTGCGGTAGCGTGGATTTCACCATCGACGGTCACGAGTTCGATTCCTGTTGGAGGTGGATTTTTCATCGAATTTTTCTGTTTCAGTTTGTCAAGATTTAAAATTATATAATTTGTTTGAACTTAATATTTATAATAATAACAATTTTAATTATAATTATAGTTAAAAAACGGCAGTTGTTCATTTAGGTAAATATGTATTACAGTTAAAATACGAACTGCTTTATTACATTCGCGCATTGTTTGGATCAAAAAATATATTTTTTGATCAGTGGGATATTTTTTTGCTTTAAAATTTGAAATATTTGATGTGGCAAAATAGTTTTTTGGACCTATAAAATATTTGTCTGATTTTAAAATATATTTCTTCTATCAATTCACATTTCTTTCATTCCAAGAAATATTCCCCTACAACCATCGTAGTTATAATTGCATATTAAAAAAAATATTTTTATATCGGAACCGCAGTTGGAAACGGCGCCGGAAACGAAGCCGGTATCGACGCCGGATACGAGCCAAATTTCCGATTTTGTTTCCGACTTCGGTTAAGTTGTCATTTCCGGCGTCGTTTCCGATGTAATTTCCTGCGTCGTTTCCGGTGCAGTTTCCGATGTTGTTTTCGACGTCATATTTTTCGATACGGTGGTTATTTATAGTTCTCAGAAATTCAAACAGTTTATCCTTGCGACTTTTTTCGATAAAAAGAAAATTATCAGAGTTATAGCATTTTCAATATAAAAAAAAACTGAAATGGACATTTTAGGCTAAACAACGAATAATATGAAAAAGATTGAGAGAAGAAAAACGTTGACCTTTGAAAGCCCTAAAAGATTATCATAACAAAATTTTTTAATTTTATTTCCTAACAGAAAGTAATGAAAAATTCCATTTTGCGGTCAAATTGTGTTAAAAAAAATGAATTACTGGAATTACGCCTTCTGAAAAAATCTACAAGTTAGTCATTAATCACTTTTCAAAAGGATGTGTAATTATTGTAAAGAATTTATGATAATAAAATTAAAAATCTAATGACCAAATTTGGATAATCACCATAAGATGTTCCCATAGCAATCTGAAAAAAAGTTTTTCTCATTTTTCTTTACTCTTTTTTATTTTTTTTCAAATGTAAAATGAATTTATTTCTTTTCTTTTGCAGGGAAAGAATGAGAAGAAAGAGTTTTTTCAGATTGCAATGGGAACATTTATGGGCGTTAGTCCAAATTTGGTTGTTAGATTCTTGATTTTATTTTCAGGAATTCCTCAAATTAACTTGATTATTGGACGGTGAAAAGGATGTTGAAAGTGTAGTTTTTATTTTAAAGCGTAAAAATCAACAATAAAAATAAAAAATAAATTAAATTTTCAGATAAACGCCACAAGCTATGAAAAAAATGAATAGACAAAAGTTGCTCTTCTAAAAAATAATGAAAACTCATTCAAATTTGTCATGAATAAGTTTTGATAGGACACGTATTTTTTTATTTAATCATAAAAAATAATATTCTAAATAAAAAAATCACAAATTTTGAAAAACGATACAAGTTACGAACTAAAATGAATGTTGCAGATTTTCTTTCTATCGTAAAAAATAAGATTGAAAATAAAGTAATTTAATTTTTGGAAAAACGAAACAAGATACAATAAAGTTTCATTTAGCATTATTTTTCACTTAAATTATATCTTTACTGAATCTGAACAAATTTAATTGATGGAAAAATGACACAAGTTGCGATCAAATGTTTAATAATAATTTTTATTTTAATAGAATGCACATTTTTCTAATGATAAAAATAAGATAATAAACATACTTTTGTTCCAATACTAATGTATATTATGTTATTATTACACAATTAAGCCGTTTCCCTTTCGGGGTAGGCGTAAATGGTGTCAAGCTAGAACATTTTTTTGATACTTCGGAATTTCCCAATTCGGGAATTTTTTTGCTCGAAAATATTATTAATCGGGAATATTATTATTATCCGCGTATTTTATAATTTTGAAATGTTACTCGGTAATTTTATTATTTGGGAATCTTAGTATTCACGAAGAAGAACTCGTGAAATAAAAACTTAGGAAATTCAAATGATATAAATTTATTGAAATTATATACACTATTCGGGTGGATAAGATTAAAATGTTATGCAAAATGAGAAACAAATATTAAATTAACCATTAAAAAGGAGATTTGTACTGATATACTTGAACATATACTGATAGAGTAGAACATAATGTAGAAAAGTGCGCATTTTCGACGAAATAGAGTGCGAAGCATGAGATGCGTGATGAGAATGTGTTCGTTAAAGCCGAAGGAGAATTAACAAAAGAGAATTCACAATAACCAAATGATAGTTGTCAATGCTTCGAACATTTATTTTAAAAGGACCGAGTGCAAGATAAATGCATCATTGAGCGCGAAGCGCGAGAATAATATATTATCGAACGCAGAGCACGAGAGCCAAAAGTCGCCTGATAAGAATGTCCCGCGCTGCGGGCAGAATATTTTTATTATTTCTTTTCCATTTTGGAAAATGTAATAATCCAAGTGGATTGCTTCAGAATCAACTACAAAGTTCCCACTGGCTTCATTTGCTGCCTTTTCTGTCAGACCCTTGAAATCAAATCTATCATCATAAAAGCAAGTTTGCTCCTAACTCCTGTTCTGACACAGAGGTTCATGGACCATAATACTCACTGTGATGTATGAACTATAGCTCCTTAAGTACCCAGATTCAAGTGGCTATTCGTAATCCTGTCTAAAGTACTCGACTTAACACTGTATGTAGGTGGGTGTTAGGCATTCGTGTCTGCTTCCTGGTGGATTTTGGCTTAAACAAGTGACATTAGTTGGACGCCTCAGACGGACAAGTTCCGCAACCCATCCTTCTTATGATGTGGATGTGGATGTGGCTCGAGCCACGACTGGACAGACTGGACCCCGCTGTAATTTATCGCAGCATTAATTACAGACGGACACCTCAATGGCCAGAGGGGAAGAGCCATATACGCTTGAGTGTCCGCCCCCCCCCCTCCTCCTCCACAACCTTACCTCCCATAGTTGATATTGTTTAGCCTCCGCGGTCCGCACGCTACTAACCCGCGAGAGAATGCCCCGACTGGAAGGTCATGCTGTCCATAGATCATCGCCATCGCCGGTACCGGTTATTTCGCCTCACGGCAGGAGATTCCGAGATTCGAGGAGCTCTTTGCAAATCGGTGAATATTTACGGATTATGTTTTGCATACGGTTTTGTCCGATTCGAAATTACAGATCCTAAAGCAACACCATTAACCTTATGCGATTTTTAAGGCTTTGCTCGAGCAGGTTTAAAAACAAAGGAGAACAAGTTTAGAATAATGTAGGGGGTACACTCGAGATTTATAATTCTTGAAAAAAGACTTTCAATTCATCATAATCCATCAGTCTGGTAGTCGTCCATCTCTTTTCCTCGAAAGTCAGACTTGGCTAATCATGTTCTATTATTTGCCAATTATCTAAATAATATAATATTAGGAATCATCCGAAATTATTTTTATATTCTCTTCTTGATGAGAAGTTACTGGTTTGATGAGAAAATTGACTTTCGCTGATTTAGGGTAACCGAAAACAGTAATTTTCAAAATTCCCTGACTTTTTGCTGATTTATGCCTTATTTTACCTGATCATTAATATTCAAAGACCAGATTTTTAATCGCGTAACAGATTTATTATATAATCTTTTATTAAAAGCATAAAACAGTATAATTTTCAACAAGAAAAGTTACATTTTCGACAAAAAGATTAATTTTAAATAAAAATTAAAATAGTTGATATTTCACACATAAAAAACAAATTTTCAATATAATAGTTAAAAAAAGTAATTTCTTGTGGTTTAATGTTCAAATTTTAACTTGATAGTGTAAACAAATAAATAGACTAAAATAATTTCATTTCAGAGGCGAGGGCTATGGTCGAGTAGGTCGAGACTCCGAAATTGTCACCTATCACGCACTCTATCAATGCTATTAGAATTCTCCTATTTTGTTAACGAATAATTCAATTAGGCTAAAACCTTTCAGAAAACTTAATTATTTCCTACCAAGCATTTTTATTGCTAGAAGCTTGGGCTTACTCAAAATTCCCTCGATAAACGAAGCGTTTGAAAATTGTCTAACGTTATTTTGATATGAATTGCCAAAAGAATTTACAACTTTTTTATTTGACTAAATAAATAAATTTCAAATTGCACATTATCTTAAGAACAGTTTGAAGGATAGTGTATTAAATTTTTATCTCAAAATATAAAGAACTTTTTCTTTAGGAGCAAGTTGAAGTGAAAATATTTAGTAAATTCGCTGGTCTGAAAAATTAAGTTTTTTTGAGTTTTTACAGAAACGGTAAAAGATAAAACGTTTTTGTCGAGAGAAAAAAGATACGCCATGAATTTTTCTACAAAGTGATGTTTCAAAAAGTTAAATTTTCGAAAACTGATTTTCAAGTCATCAGGGGCCAACTCGGACGGCCTGAAGCGCCTAAGAAAATTTTATGCATGGTTATAGAATCCGGAATCTCAATTGTTGAATTTGCAACCAAATTATTCAAATCTATTATCCCTGACTGTTTTTAAAAAGGCTCTTACACAAATTCCTGTAATAATTCGAGAAATGAAAAAAATGTTGAGAAGCAAAATCTTTTATCTCGAAAGGTCTAGAAAATTTGTTAGACTATTTGCTGGATGAGACGCATAATTTTTGTTTTGATCGTGAAAAAATTAATTACAAATGTTATAAAATGAATTTTTAGAAAAACTATACAAGATATAATTAAATGTTTATCGACAACATTATTTGGCTAAAATAATAAATTATAAAAAATTTTAATTTTTGGAAAAAGGACATCAAACGCTCGGTTCTCTTATTTTATTTTACAAATTCCATTTAAATTGATGTCGAAAAGCAGACAAAAAATTTTCAGCCCAATATACCTATCGGAAGACTTCATTTATTTGGATGGATTAATCTGAGTGTTTCTATAGGGATATTGGGGTGAATCTTTATTTACTCTTGTCTGAAATCAAATACACAAGTCATTTGTGAAATATATTCCGAGAGGTGCGCGTTTAGGGAAAAATTATAAATAAAAAAAATACATACATCTGAGTGCGTGGGTGTATATGACGTTGTTGGCATAGCGTGATAACCGGATAAAATAATTTGTTACTTTATTGTATTTTAAAAAAATGAGTCTGAGTTACTTACAAAAAAATCTTTATATTTTTGTTTACAAATGTTGCGAATTTCAGTTAGCCACAGACCATAATTATTACGATTATAATTTGAAATTTCTCTTCAGGTACTGTTAGAATCCTTTCAACTCATAAATTAGGAAACTTTGATTTTTATTTTTTTCCAATATTAAAATTGCCTCCATTTCTATAAAGTATCAATTAAATTTTCTTTTCAATTTTCAAGGCAAAAGTTAATGGATTAAAAGTCACCCGCATTTACTTTTGATGATTTTGAAAAAATGAGGGTGGGTTAGGAAAGAATAGTTGGCTTTTACTTTTTAATTAAAAAATTGTCTTCTGTTTAAAAAAAATCTATAATTGTTATTCAATGTTTTTTTTCAGGCATGAAATAAACAATTGATAATTAAAATTAAATGAAATAAAATTTTTTCAAAGAGTCTCTTTTTATATTATTTAACTCCTACATATTTTTAATTTGAAAATGTATTATATTAAACGGTTTCAATTTTTAAACTGTTCAGTTTTGAAAATTTCCAACTTGAAGCTGGTTCAACAAAATTTTATTTATAATTTTTGTATACGTTCGAATTTATGTTAAAAAAACTTTGATAAGATTACTTTTTTATTTATAATGCATTTACAAGTGCTTTATACCAAAATTTGAAACAAATTTCATTAAGAGTAAATTAATTTTTTTCACGCTTTTGAAATAAAGTTATTATATTTTGTAATATTTAAAAATAAAATTGAACAATTTTGAACGAATTCACTTTAAACTTCTTTACTTTTCTAAATTTTAGTGCCATTTTTAGAGTTTATATGAATTACTAAGAGAAATGAATAAATTTAATTTCCGGTGTGAAAACGGAAATTATATTCTGATGGTTTCGCAGCATTTAATTAAAAATAAATTCCCTCTAAAATCGAGTTTAAAATAAGTTTCCCAAATATTTTAGTGACACTTAAAACCCTATTGAAACTATAACAGGATTAAAGAGCATTTATGTCCACACTGCTTCCGCTCGATTTCCCAGACTTTTTCTATCATGTGATTGTGACAGTTTTTTATAGTATGTGTGAGTTTAAAATATTATAAAATTTTTTACAACATGAAATTGTTCCGCTTTTCATTTCACACTTCAGAATGAAGTGATTGAATTTTAAAATACGTGATGCAAAACATGTAAATTAATCAGTTTTAGCGACTTAGTTTCAAGATCCGGATATAAAAATTCTTCGATTTTCACACGAAGCTTCTGAGGTCGCTGAATCCAAATTTAAATCTTTAAATTGAGCCGTGCTAAAAGTTTCTTGAACTTCAGATTCGCACCCTACATTGCTCTTAAAAAATAGCCAAAAGGGACATATTTCTCAATAAACTAAATTGGTCAATCAAATACGACACCAGAGTCGGATCCAGCGACCCAAAAACAAAATATATAGGTATATTGTGGTTAGTTCAGCGCATACTCGAATTTTTTTGTGTCCCTATATTTTAAAAGTTTTCAAACAAAAAGAATATAATTTTCAACTTTCTAGAGTACTTTTTGAAGGCTGAAAATGATAATGTTTTTTTAAGCAAAAATCTGATTTTTTATTTTAGAATAATATATCTATCTCTCTGAATGTCACTTAATACTGCATGATATGGAAATTACCTTAAATATATTTAGCTTCTTTGAAATATTTATAATTTTAATTTTCAATTATATTTTTAAATGCGGAAATGTAGAAAAAAATAATCTTTCAGTACTTGAAACATATTTTTTTATCGAAAGCATCAATTCAAAAACATTTGGTTTAAAATTTCTTAATTTTTTGAGGTATCTAATTTTAAATTTCACAATGTTGTAGTTTTGAATTCAAATATAAAAAATGTCAGGCAAATTTCACTATTTAATCATTAAAAATTACAGAATTTCATATCGAAAGTCTTCTTTCAAATGAAAAAATTAATTATTTCAATATTCTTAATTTTTTGGTTTTAAATGGAATAAATTTAGATTTGAATATTCTACATTCGTTGCTTTAAATTTTAAATGTACAAAATTACCTACTTTTTTATTCTTTGAAATCCGATAATATTAAATTGAATGACTTGACAGTTGCACAATCTTCGGTTTAGGGAATTTGTAACTTAACTTTTTTCCAATTTAATTCCTCTAAAATAAATCTAAACTATACAAAAGTAATAGAATAATTTTTTACAGAGCCGAGCGTTTAAAGTAGAAGATTTTCGAACTAGGCATTGAGAATTGAAATATGCAATTTCAAATTCCTCTTTAAACAAACAATGCCCAATTGAAACGCTTAAAATTGCGCAATGTCAAAAGAAACGGCTGTAGAATCACGAGTAACAAAATTCGCGACACTGTAAAATTGCCGAATCGAACAATTTACGAATAATAAAATTCCTGAATTTAAACATTAAAAAAAATTTGTCATTATAAATATTTTGTTGTTGTTAAAAACACAACAATTATATATTCTAATTTTGGGAAATTCTTTTATAATGTTCAAAGTTTAAAAAAATTAATATTAGAATTTAAAATAAAAATAATTTAATAAAATTGTGTTAAAAATAAATAAATTAAAAATAACTTGCGCTTCGAATCAAAAAAAATTTCTTCCTAAATTTTTTTAGGTACCTGATAACAATTTCAAAACAAACCGTTTAGGATTTAATTCAGCATTGACTTTTCTCGATGTTTCTTTATATATATTTTTTTTTAATTAACTATTGGATTTTTGAGAACGATTTTCGTATTTTTTCGAAATACTATGCACAATTTTAAACAAAATTTGTTGTCCACAAATGTATGTTCTAATTGTTTAAATTCGGACATTTTCTTTTTCCGATAATTCAGAAATTTTTCAGTGGCAATTTTCTAATTTAAGATTTTTATATTTCGGCAATTTTATAATTTCAGAAATTAAATTACTCTCGAATTTTCCAATTCAGAAATTTTACAGTGTCAGGAATTTAAATTTTCGGGATTTTTCAGTCATCCCTTATTTTCAATGTAATATCTTAAAATTGTTTGATTTTTGTTCGGAGATTATTAAAAAAAACGAATTATTTACAATCGGAAAACATCTCTTTGAAAAATAAAAAAATAAATCAAAATAGAACTATCTGAAATTGAATAATTTTTTTAACTTTTAATGGTTACAGTTTTGAATCTTAGAAAAGTATAATAAAGTATTTACTAAATTAAAGTCAATAATTTTTACAAAATTAATTTTTAAGTAATTTAATTTATTGAAAATAAATTAATTTTTTAAAAAGGTTTGAGTATGAAAGCGTTTTCATATTACAGGTTTTGGTAATTATACATTTTTAGTTCCAAATAAGATTCGGATACGTTTAATTGTCAACGTTTCGCAGTAAAGATTTTTTTTATTTTCTCCACACAAAATTACTTCATTTTCGAAGTTTTTCAAATAATGCAATTATAAATTTAACGGGGAAAATGACGGTGTATTTATTTTTTGATCTCAGACAAAATTGTGTAATTGGTTTTAATATTAAATACAAATTTTTTGTAAGTATAACCAATGTAAGATTCTACAATTTTACATTCAATACACTTTCCCGTTTGAATTGTCAAACTTAAATAGTTTCGAATTGAAAATCATTCAGATGCAAAAGTTTATCATTTTTAATCAGTCAATTTTTGAAAACTTTTCATTATCAATAATATAATTTGAATTTCTTTCAATTTTTTATGATCCATTATTAAAAATTCTAATATGAAATTATTTAATTTCGAACAATTTGAAATTGATCTGTTTTCGAAATTCTAATCGAAAATCATTCACTTAAAAAACTTTTTTACTTTCGAGCTGCAAGAAATAAAAAATGATAAAATTTTAACTCCTTTTTAATAAAAATTTCCAGTATTAAAAATTTTAGTCTGAAATTGTTCAAATTTAATTGATTCGTATTAACAAACTGTCAATTTTAAATTATTTAATTTAAATCGCTTTTATTCAGAAATGATACAATTTGAAATATTTTTTATCCGCATCGAAATAATGTATTTTTTAAAAAGTTTATCTAATCTACAAATGTTTGATTTGAAACCATTTTTTATTCAAAATCATTGAATATATTTTGTTGGAATTTAAAGTGCTTTCAATTCAAAATTCTTTTAACAATTTGAGAAAACTCTTAGTATCTGAAACTTTTATAATTAATGAATTTTTAAATTGTTTATGTATTTAATGTAAGAGAAAAAATTCCGGAAAGTGAACGACTGCATAAATTTTCGGTATAAAAATAAAAGAAACCAAAAAGATAAACAATTCTCAATCATAAAATTTTATAGTATCGCTATTTTAAGCAAAACATATTTGATTTTTTAATTTAAAAAAGTTTAATTAAACAAAATGAAAAGAATTTTCAACAAAATAGCTAAATCCTCGACAACGACAGACACAACTTAATTTTGAATCTACAAAAACAATGTTAAACGAAAAAGGATAAAATTTTTACAGAAAGGGATTACTTTACAAAAATCAAAAAGAAAAATTTTGAACCAAAAAATTTCTTGCGAACAAAATATTTGGATTTGATAATAAAATAGTATAAATAAAGCGAAGGAACACATTTGTAACGAAACTGTTGACTTTTTAAGACAGATAGACCATTTTGCTACAAAAAAGTTGAATTATCATCCAGAAAATATGGATTTTCAAGAAACAAGTTAATTTTAAACCAAATATGTAGTTGAATTATAAATTAAAACCATCAATTTTTACCAAAGAAGGCGAAATTTCACTAAAATATTTAAATTTGTAAACAAAGAGATAAATTTTTGATTTGAAACCCTTTTTAATTTAAAATCGTTGAATATATTTTGTTGGAATTTTAAGTGCTTTCAATTCGAAATTCTTTTAACAATTTGAGAAACTCCAAGTATTTAAAACTTTGTAAATTAATGAATTTTTAAATTGTTTATATTTTTAATATAAGGGAACAAATCCAGGAAAGTAAACGTCTGCATAAATTTTCGGTATAAAAATAAAAGAACTGCCTAATATTGTAAAATTCTACTAATACTGAGATTGATTAAACGATTATGATTTTTTTCTGAATATTGAGAGTTATTCTTACCTAGAAAATTTTATTGCTCAATAAAATTGCTTTTTCAAATAAGGACAAGATGAAAATGACCTAGTCTATCCCCTAAAAGTCATATCTGTCGTATTTAAATTAGCATATATTTTCCGTTTAAAGAAAAGCGATAAGTCACCTAAAACGACTTTAAAAGCTTAGAACTGAGCTGAAAGTCCCTGCTTCGTGGAAAATCCCTCGCATCTGGTGATACTAAACTAAACGTTATCCTTTTCATGTGCTTTACGACTTAACGTGGTTCAAACTTCCCATCCCTCTTATAGTTTTTCCAGAAACCCCTCACTTTACTCTCTCGCGTATCATCTTTCGCCTTTTTACACCCTTATCCACTTTGCTTTTAGAATCTCAGTACGTAAAATAGTTTCCATTCAAAGAAATTAATCATAAAAAATTTAACATAAAATAACAGGGTTGCTGCAAAATCTCAATTTCAAAATTCCTTGACTTTTCAGTGGATAATTATTCGTTTTTCCTCAACGTTATAAATTTTTCATTCAGGTAGAAAAGCAGCCTTTTACCTAGACAATAATTTTCATGAAAAAGAATATTTATTTACAAATTTATCTTTAACATTTTTTAGTGATCAAAACAGATTTTGCAGCTCGAAATGCTGTCAACAGAACACTTTTTTTACCAAAAACGATGAACTTTGAGCAACAGAGAAAAAAAGTTTCTTCAACAAAATAGTTATATTCTCAACTAAATAGATGGACTTGCAATTGAATTAACGAATCTTTAAGAAAGAAATTAATTTTTGACAATATAGTTAAAATTTACCCAATAATTTAGTGTTCAATGAAAAGAAAAATGAGTTGTTGATAAAAAAAGGTAATAGTTGATAGTTTAAAGAATATTATTATTATTACACCAATTTAAACAAAATAGTTGAATTTTGAACCAAAACAGATTTCAAGTCAAGAAAGAAAATAAAATCAACAACATTTCTCAAACAAAAAAATTTGATAGTATCGGTATTTCAAGCAAAACATATTTAATTTTTTAATTTAAAAAAGTTTATCTAAACAATATAAAAAGAATTTTCAACAAAATAGCTAAATCCTCGACAACGACAAAAACAACTTAATGTTGAATCTACAAAAAAAATGTTAAACCAAAAAGGATAAAATTTTTACAGAAAGGGATTACTTCACAAAACCAAAAAGAGAAATTTTGAAGCAAAAAAAATTTTTGCGAACAAATTAGTTGAATTTTATACTAAAATATTGTAAATAAAGCGAAAAAACGCACTTGGAACAAAACTGTTGAATTTTTAAGACAGAATGACCAATTTGATACGAAAAATGTTGAATTATCATCCAGAAAATATGGATTTTCAAGAAACAAGTTAATTTTCCACCAAGAATGTAGTTGAATTATAAAGTAAAACGATCAAGTTTTACCAAATAAGAAGAAATTTCACTAAAATAGTTAAATTTTTAAACAAACAGATGAATTTTTTACAAAAATGTTTATTTTCTACGAAAAATAGTTTTTAATAAATCAGTGAGATTTTTAAAAACAAAACACTTTTAATTAGATTTTTATATGAATAAAATATTAAATATTGAAATTAAATAAATAACAATTTTTTAATGTTAGGAATTTTTAGAAATGTATT
>JAAAKG020096435.1:0-14981 GCA_010014905.2 Druon quercuslanigerum
ATAAAGTTTATATTATATAATTATATTTACATTATAATTTACATTATACTTATAATGAGAGAATATTATTAAAAGCAATTATAAATTATTAAAACAATTGTTTGTGTTAATACTTTGTTATTATGGGAAAATGGAGTTAAAAGTAAAAAATAAAATTTACATTGTGTCCTACGAGTTGTTATTTAACTTAATTTTATGCAAATAGTGTATCTGGAATTTATAAAAAATCTTTTTTTTTCTTTACAAAAATGATCGACTTTAAATTATTTAAACGTTGAGGACAGACTGGTATCCGGGTACGATATAAGAATCGAGTAAAATTCAATTTTGAGTAATCTTATTATTTCTTATAAATATAATTAATTTCACATTAAGGTATGTTGATTAAGTTTAGAATTATTAATAATTTAATCAAACATTTATTAATCAATCTTCACAGTCTGTGTGTGGCAACCCAACGTACAATATTGTGCGTCCGGTTGCAGCGTAACCGTTCCGTTTATGATATCCCTTAGGCACAGCAGTTACATTTTTTGGTAATTATTTTATTCATTATTATTATTATTATATATATATATATATATATATATATATATATATTATCATTTATTTAATAATATATTGAATTATTAAAATTACTTCCCTTCCCCTCATATCTCCTATTTCCCCTTCACCAATTTTACCTACTTTCCCTTCCTCTCTTTCCCCTCACTTCCCCTATTTGACAACACTCATTTCCCTTCACCCCATTTCCATACAATTTATTGAATTACTAAAATTACCCCCCTTCCCCACACATCTTCTATTTCCCCTTCTCCAATTTCACCTACTTTCCCTTCCTCCATTTCTCCTCACTTCCCCTATTTCACAACACTCATTTCCCCTCGCCCCATTTCCATACTCTTTCCTCATTTCCTCTACTTTCCCTCCCATAATTTCCTGCCCCTAATTACCCTTTATTTCCCCTAATTTTCCCTTACTCCCCCTCCTGGGAAAAAACTTCAACGGAGGGACTCCTGACTAAAACTGTAACAGTTTCCCTTTCTTTTTCAGGAGAAAGAAAGTGTTTTCCTTCATTTTTTTTTTCAAATTTGAATATGAATATGTTATGGTGGTTGTAAAAATTTCGTAGTTGGATTCTTAGATTTATTTTCAGGAATTTTGTGAAAATATACATTTTTAAAATATTTAAAAATACTTTTATTTGTTCTGTGTGTATTTTAAAAATATTTTTTAATTTTAATTGTTTTATCATAGTAGCAAAGAAAAGGGACGGAAGGGAAGTAACAGGAAATAAGGGACAAGGAAAAGAAGAAATAAGAGGAAATTATCGGAGGAGAAGTAGGGGCAATTTGAAGAAATGATCAGAAATGGGAGGGTGGGGAGTCAAGGAGTTGGGAGGAAATGAGAGTATTGAAATAGTAGAAATTATTGCAAGAGAGAAGAATGAGAAGTGAAGCCACGTAAGCAACGACGAAGTAGTGAACGTGCGGGTAAAAGAAGGAAGGGGGAGTACGGAGAGAAGGGAGAGTATGAAAGGGTTGATATTAGGGGAAACGCGGAAACGGACAGTAGTTAAAGTGAAGGGAGAAGAATCTATGGAAAGTAGAGGATGTAAGAGGAAATAAAGAGTTTAAAATGTAGAGTAACTATGAGAAAATAAGGGGTGGGAATGTACGGAAAATTATTGGAAATAAGGGTATATGAAGTAGAGGAACTAATAAACAAATTAGAGAGTGTAAGTAGGGGAAGTAAGTGAAAGTGAGAAGTAGAAGAAATGGTTCGAAGTGAGAGAGCCCAGCTGAAAATGTATCTCTAGTTCATATATAGTGAACAAAACACTGATATTTTTCATTTATATTACACAGAAAAAAAATAAACCAAATGAAAAATATAGGTGTCTTCTCCACTACATATAAACTATAAATAACTTTTTCCCTTGAGCGAACAGCGAGGAGAGTCGAGGCAAATAAAAAAGTATAAGAAGTGAGGAAGGAATGAGGTCAAGGGCGAGTAAAGGAAGTGTGAGAAAATAAATGGATGGAAAGTAGCGAAAGTAGGGAAATGAGTAGAGATGTGGTAAGGGAGGCGGTAGTGGCAATGAAGAGGAACGACGAGAAAGGGTGGTAAATTTGGTGAGAGGAAGTAGATAAACTGACGGGAAGTAAGAGAAATAATTGGAAGTGAGGGAGAAAGTTAAGGAAGTGAAAAGAAAGAAAAGTCAGAAAGGAGAAATGAGGAAGAGGATATATGATAAGTGAGGGAAGGGAAGTAGTGGATTTGATGGAAAATAAATTATGGCGAAGATTAGAAATAGGAAAGTGAGAGGAAATGAGATAGTGGTAGTGAGCTAAAGTAGGAGAAATATTTAGAAGTAAAAAAGGATAGTGACAAGGGTATAAGAGATTGGAAGAAAGGAAAGTAAGGCATGTAAGGGGAATGTAGATATGTAGGGATAGAAGAATGAGGAGAAATGAAGGGTGGGGAAGTGAGGAAATAAAATGGGTGGGAAGTGAGAGGATACTAGAGAGGGAGAAGAAAGTCTTATTTGAGGAAGTGAGTGGAGGGCGAAGTTGAGGAGCAAGGACTTTGAAGAAAAATTTTGGATGACTAAACAAGAACTTGTATTGGTTCAACTAAATATTGAGTTGGTTAAAAAAAACTTTTTGCAACGTGTAAAATTTAAAAAAATTAAATATTTATTTTCGAAAATTGCATAGTCTGAAATGAATAATTTTTTGGCAATAATTTTAAACCATCTGAGGCAATACTGATACTTTTCAAAGGTAAATAAAATAATTTCCAGAGTTATAGAGATTTGAACTTCAATAGAGAAAAAAATTAATAAAAAATTTTAATTCAAGTTCTTCTAACGCACTTTTTTAGAAATAAATTAAATTAATTACAAAGTTGGATATTCATCCTCTTTTTCATTAAAAATAAATTTTTTCAAATAACAAGTTTAATGATTCAAGTCGAAAATTGATCTCTTTATTTAAAAATCAAACTATTTTTTACTGCAGACTAATTCTTTTTATTAAAAAAGCCTGCTATTAAATTATTCGTTAAGAATTAATTTTTTTGATTAGGAATTTTATTCTTTGTTAGAAATTTTAATTAATTTGGTTCTAAATTCTTAAATATTCTTAGAAAGTCCATTTTTTATTTTCAACTGTCATGTTAAAAATTCGACTTTTTGCGTTAAAAACTGAACTATGTAGTTTAAAATATATTTTTTGTTGAATATGCATATTTGCAGTTGAAGATTTAAAATTTCAGTTAAAAAATCATCTCTTTGGTAGAAAAATCAACTTTTTCGTTAAAAATTTGTTTTTTGGTTGATAAAAATATAAATTTTAATTAAAAAATTTACTATTCCATATTTGGTTGAAAATTTATCTTTCCTAATCGAAAATTACACTATTTAATTTGTAAATTTATATTGTTTGGTTAAAAATAAAATTAGTTAGCTAAAATCATTTATTACAAAAAATTTTATTCCTAAAATTGAATTATTTAGTTCAGATTTCAATTTTTCGTTGAAAATAAATTTTTTCAACTAAGAAAATTAATTTGTTTTCAGATTAAAAACCATGCATTTTGTGGCAAACTCGTCTTTTTTGGTGAAAAATAGTTCTTCTTGATTGAAAATTTAATTTAAGCAAAATTCAACTGTCTTGCTGAAAATTATTTGTTTGTTTTTTTTGTCGATGATTCTAATTTAGAATAAAATTCATCTTATTAGTTAAAAATAGTTTTTTTATTTCTAAAAATTAATTTTTTCGACTGAAATAATTTCTTTGGTAAAAAATCCAATTATTTTAATTTTTAAGTTATTTTTTTCAATTGGAAAATCCACTATTATTATTTTTTTTTATTAAGTATTTCAGCATTTGGTTTAAATGTTATTTTTTTAATTAAAAATTCAACTGTTTTGTTGAAAATTCGTCTTTTTGTTCTGAAAAGTAAAATAATTTTTTTGAAAATGCATTTTTTGTTTAAAAATATAAAGTTTCCATTCTAAAATTCACATTTTTGGTTGCAAATTTAAACCATTAAAAAAAATATTTTTTTTGCTGTTTCAGTTGAAAACTCAACTGTTTGGCTAAAAATTCGTCTTTTAGAGTTAGAAATTTAAGCACTTGATTGAAAATTCATTAAATTGTTGAACATTTGTCTTTTTCTTTTTGACAATCTGCTTGGTTGAAAATTTAACTTTCTGCTTCGAAATTCGACTTAAACTAAAGTTTATAAATTTTAATTTAATTGAACATTCCATTATTGGTGAACTAATTTAATCAAAGTTAGCTTTTTTGGTTGAAAATTAAATTTTTTAATTAAATGATTTGTTTCTTTTTTGCTTGAAAATGTATATTCTTTAGTTAAAAATTCAACTCTAAAGTTGAAAATTTATCCCTTTTAATTGAAAAGTCAAATATCTAGTTAAAAGTTTTATTACTTTTTTCAAAATTAGGCTTTTTTGGTAGAAAATTATTCTTCTTTATTTGAAAATTTAATTGATTAGAACTAATAATCTATTTACGTTGTTTAAAATTTATGTTTGTTGTTGTTGGAATTTTCGAATTTAGTTGAAAATTCATATGTTTCTTGAAATATTGAACTATTTTTTAAAAAATTCTGTCTATGGTGTTTTTTGAAATGAATATTTTCAACTAAAAAATGAACAATTGCAGTAAAAATTCATCAGTTTAATTGAAAATTAATTTCCTTGGTTGAAAATCCAACTATTTTCGGTTAATTTTTGTTTATTAAAACGCATTCTGATATATCATTGGTTGAAGATTCATAATTTTAAGAAAATATTATATTTTTAGTTAAAACTGTATGTTTTTTATTAAAAAATTTTAGAATTTAGTTTAAATTTTGTTCTTTAAGAATTTATATTTTTTGGTCGAAAATTTAACTACTTTGTTGAAGTTTAAACTTTTTTTAAAAATTTCTTTCTTTAATTAAGGATATATCATTTTAATACAATATTAATTTTTTTTTTGAAAATCTAACTACTTTGTTGAAATTTGAACTTCTTGATTATTAATTTATATCATTGTTTGAAGATCCATAATTTTAATAAAATATTATATTTTTTCTTAAAAATTTATGTTCATCACAAATTTTAGAATTTAGTTTAAATTTTGTTCTTTGAGAATTTATATTTTTTGGTCGAAAATTTAACTACTTTGTTAAAGGTTAAACTTTTTTAAAATTTATTTCTTTAATTAAGGATATATCATTTCAATACAATATATTTTTTTTTGTTGAAAATCCTAAAATTTTTGGTTACAAGTTTTTTAAAAAATTTTATTATCATATTTATGGTTTAAACTTTATCTTTTTACAATACAAATTTGAGTATTTAGTTAGTATTTTATTAATTAAGAATTGATATGTTTTAGTTGAAATATTAAGGTTGATAAAATTTTATTAGAACATTAATTTTTGGTCGCAAATCCTAATAATTTTGGTAAGGAGTCTTTTTTATAGAAAATTCCACTGTTATATTTTTAATTAACAATTTACCCTTTTTCATTGAAAAATTTGTTTGATAGAAGATTCGTAATTTTAATAAGAAATTAATTTTTTGTTTGAAATTTCTATTATTATATGTTTGGTTAAAAATTCATTTTTTTATAACAAATTTTCGAATTTAGTTAAAATTTTATTTTTTGAGAATTTATCTTTTTCGGTTGAAAATTTAACTAAGTTGTCGAAAATTTATTTCTTTGGTCAAGGATTCATCATTTTTATAAAAAAAAGTTTTTTTCGAAAATCTATTTCCTTGGTTGAAGATTCATTTTTTTTTGTTTGAAAATTCTATTATTATATTTATGTCTAAAACTTTTTTTTTAGAATACAAATTTGAGCATTTCTTTTAAATTTTATTCGTTGAGAATTGAAATGTTTTAGTTGAAATTTTAAGGATAAAGTGCTTTACTAAAAATTCAATTCTTTGGTTGAAGATTTCACATTTTATAAGTTCATTCATTTTTGATTGAAAATCCTAATAATTTTGGTGATAAGTTTTTTTTATTGAAAATTCTGTTATATTTTTAACTAATAATTTACCCATTTTCAATAAAAAATTTCTTTAACAGAAGATTCATCATTTTAATAAGAAACTAATTTTTTGGTTGAAATTTCTATTATTATATTTTTGGTTAAAAATTCATTTTTTTCATCGCAAATTTTAGTATTTAGTTAAAATTTTATTTTTTGAGAATTCATCTTTTTGGGTTAAAAATTTAACTAAGTTGTCAAAAATTTATTTCATTGATCAAGGATTCATCATTTTAATAAAATTTTTTTTTTGAAAATCAATTTCGTTGGTTGAAGATTCATTATTTATTTATTTTTTTGAAAATTCTATTAATATATTTATGGTGAAAACTTTTTTTTTACAATACAAATTAATTTTTTGGTTGAAAATCCTAATAATTTTGGTAAGAATTTTTTTTTAATTGAAAATTCTACTGCTATATTTTTAATTAAAAATTTCCCTTTTTTAATTAAAAGATTTCCTTGATAGAAGTTTTATCATTTTCATAAAAAAAGTTTTTGTTCGAAAATCTATTTAGTTGGTTAAAGATTTATTATTTATTTAGAAAAATAATTTATTTGGTTAGAAATTTAGTTTTTGGGACGAAGATTCATTATTTTATTAAAAAATTTTTTTTTTCGGAAAATCCTCATATTTGTTGAAAAAAGTTGTTTTTTTGGAAACACTACTATTATAGTTTAAAAAAAATATTTATCATTTTTATTACAAATTTTAGTATTTAGTTAAAATTTGATTCTTTGAGAATTTATCTTTTTGGGTTGAAAATTTAACTACGTTGTCGAAAATTTATTTCATTGATCAAGGATTCATCATTTTAATAAAAAAATTTTTTTTTGAAAATATATTTCGTACAAATTTGAGTATTTCGTTAAAATTTTATTCATTGAGAACTGATATGTTTTAGTTGAAATATTAAGGATGAAGTCCTTTGTTAAAAATTTAATTCTTTATTTGAAGATTTCACATTTTATTAAAACATTAATTTTTTGGTTGAAAATCCTAATAATTTTGCTAAGAAGTTTTTTATTGAAAATTCTACTGTTATATTTTTAATTAATAATTTCCTCTTTTTCATTAAGAGATTTCTTTGATACAAGATTCATCATTTTAATAAGAAATTAATTTTTTGGTTGAAATTTCTAATAGTATATTTATGGTTAAAAATTTATTTTTTTTCATTAAAAATTTTAGCATTTAGTTAAAATTTGATTCTTTGAGAACTTTTTTTTCATTTGAAAATTTAACTAAGTTGTTAAAAATTTATTTCTTTGGTCAAGGATTCATCCTTTTAACATAAAAAAAATTTCGAAAATCTATTTCGTTGGTTGAAGATTCATTATCTATTTATTTATTTCTTTGTTAAGAACTCTATTATTATATTTATGGTTAAAACTTTATCTTTTTACAAAACAAATTTGAGTATTTTGTTAACATTTTATTCATTGAGAATTGATATGTTTTAGTTGAAATATTAAGGATGAAGTCCTTTGTTAAAAATTCAATTCTTTAAATAAAGATTTCACATTTTTTAGAACATTAATTTTTTGTTTGAAAATCCTAATAATTTTGGTAAGAAGCTTTTTTTTCTTAAAAATTCTACTGTTATATTTTTAATTCATAATTTTCCCTTTTTAATTAAAAGATTTCTTTCATAGAAGTTTCATCATTTTAATAAAAAAATTTTTTTTCGGAAATCTATTTCGCTGGTTGAAGATTTATTATTTATTTAGAAAATTAATTTATTTGGTTACGAATTCAGTTTTCGGGACAAAGATTGATCATTTTAATAGATTATTAATTTTTTTGGACTCTTTGGCGAAAGATTCATTATTAATTATATTAATTCATTAATTATTAAATTATTCATTAACCAAGTTGTCGAAAATTTATTTCTTTGGTCAAGGATTCATCATTTTAATAACAAAAATTTGTTCGAGAATCTATTTGGTTGGTTGAAGATTCATTATTTATTTATTTTTTTAAACATTATTATTATATTTATGGTTAAAACTTTTGTACAATACAAATTTGAGAATTTCGCTAAAATTTTATTCACTGAGAATTGATATGTTTTATTTGAAATATTAAGGATGAAGTCCTTTGTTAAAAATTAAATTCTTTGGTCGAAGATTTAACATTTTATGAGAACATTAATTTTTTGGTTGAAAATCCTAATAATTTTGGTAAGAAGTTTTTTTATTAAAAATTCTACTGTTATATTTTTAATTCATAATCTCCCCTTTTTAATTGAAAGATTTTTTTTCATAGAAGTTTCATCATTTTATTACAAAAAGTTTTTTTCGAAAATCTACTTCGTTGGTTAAAGATTTATTATTTATTTAGAAAATTAATTTTTTGGGTTCTTTGGTTAAAGAATCATCATTTTCAAACATAACTTTTTTTTTGAATTGTCAAGGATTCATCATTTTAATAAAAAAATTTTTTTCGAAAATCTATTTCGTTGGTTGAAGAATCATTATTTATTTTTTTTTTGTTTTTGAAAATTCTATTATTATGTTAATGTTTAAAACTTTTTTTTACAATAAAAATTAATTTTTTGGTTAAAAATACTAATAATTTTGGTAAGAAGTTTTTTTAATTGAAAATTCTACTGTTATATTTTTAATTACAAATTTCCCCTTTTTCATTAAAAGATTTCTTTGATAGAAGTTTCATAATTTCAATAAAAAAAGTTTTGTTTCGAAAATCTATTTCGTTGGTTGAACATTTATGATTTATTCATAAAATTAATTTATTTGGTTACAAATTCAGTTTTTGGGATAAAGATTCATCATTATAATGGATTATTAATTTTTTTGGGCCATTTGGATAAAGATTCATCATTTTATTAAAATTTTTTGGAAATTCCTACTATTTGTTGAAAAAAGTTGTTTTCTTAGAAATTCTACTATTATAGTAAAAAAATAAATTGATGCTTTTTCTTTACAAATTTTAGTATTTAGTTAAAATTTGATTCATAGAGAACTTATTTTTTCGGGTTGAAAATTTAACTAAGTTGTCGAAAATTTATTTCATTGGTCAAGGATTCATCATTTTAATAAAAAATTTTTTTTGCGAAAATCTATTTCGTTGGTTGAACATTCATTATTTATTTTTTTTTTTGAAAATTCTATTATTATATTTGTGGTTAAAACTTTCTTTTACAATACAGATTAATTTTTTGGTTAAAATTCTTAATAATTTTGGTAAGAATTTTTTTTAAACTGAAAATTCTACTGTTATATTTTTAATAAATAACTTACCCTTTTTCATTACAAGATTTTTTTGATAAAAGATTCATCATTTTAATAAAAAAATGTTTTTCAAAAATCTATTTCGTTGGTTAAAGATTTATTATTTATTTAGATAATTAAATTATTTGGTTACAAATCCAGTTTTTGGGACGAAGATTCATCATTTGAATAGATTATTAATTTTTTTGGGTTCTTTGGTTAAAGATTCATCATCTTAATAAAAAAATTTTTTTTGGAAATTCCTAGTATTTGTTGAAAAAAGTTTTTTTCTTAGAAATTCTACTATTATAGTTTATAAAGAATATTTATCTTTTTTCATTAACAATTTTAGTATTTAGTTATAAATTGATTTTTTGAGAACTTATCTTTGTTGAAAATTTGACTAAGTTGTTGAAAATTTATTTCTTTGGTCAAGGATACATTATTTTAATTAAAAAAATTTTTGTTCGAAAATCTATTTCTTTGGTAGAAGATTCATCATTTCAATAAAAAATTTGTCTTTTTTATTTAAAATCCTAATATTTTTTGTAAGAAATTTAGTTTTTTTTTGAAAATTATAATATTATAGTTTTAAAAAAAATCAGTATTTTAGTCGAAGTCATTCAAACTATTTTGTTGAAAATTCTATTTTTCCTTTATCTGAAAATTAATTTTTGAAACGTAAATATTAACTATCCCACTTTCAATTAAAAATGTGCCTTTTTGAGATGTAAATCCATGTAGCTTGTTTAAAATTGTTTTTTTTTTGGTGGAAAATTAAAACTTCTCTGCTAAAATTTAATTTTTTAGCAATCGGTGTAAAAGTAAGTTTTAAATCCGAAAATGTGATTTTTTTGATATTAAGTTAATAATAAAAATTATATGCAACGGTTTGATAAACAATTTGTTATTTATACCATGCATACTAAACTATTTCAGTAACATTTTTTTTGATGAAAAAAATTCTTTTTATTGAAAGCTAAGCCCTATAAGCTTCAAAGGTTTTCAATCTTTTGAAAATTCGGAATTTACATCTCCTTCGAGGCCTTTATCTCCTGGGAGATTCTTTCCTGAATACTAGTCCCTTCTCTTCCTTGATCTCGATTCCGCGATCACAAGTCTAGCGTGGCATGAATTTCTAGCAAAATATAAATATAAATAGAAAAAATACTTTTCTTTTATTATTTTCAAAGTAAAATGTAACATAACTTTGTTACAGGATCGCTAACTTGTAACGTAACTTATTCACGGCCGCCTGTACTTTTTCCTATTTGATTGCATAATATTGCGCAATATACTCGAATAAGTACTCGCGTACTGCGCTCCTGCCGAGGCGAGAGTCGCAACCGACTCTCGCCCTATCCCCTGAGAAACTGCGTGGGACAGCCATTCTAGGAATTACGAAGCAAAAGTCTTTTTTGCTTGAAATAATATCAAATAATGGAATTTTTAAAATATTTTTTTTAATATTTGTTGAACATTGATTTTTATTTTTTTATTTTGAACAAATTAGTCTCAAGTCTCGCTGGGATCCGAACTCAGTTTGGATCCCAGCAGATCTCGAAAGCAACTTTTTCATAATTTAGAAATCAGAATGAATATTAAAGAAAATGGATTTTGGACCACTAGATAAAAGCAATTAACACCAAATTATTCATTACAGTTTATCCGGTGAAAATTTTTTACATCAAAAAATATAAAACATTCGTGTCTTTCCCTAGCTTGATACATAAGAGCAAGAGACCGGGAATCTAAAAGATCTGGGTTCGAATCCCAGCGAAGAAAGAGACTATTTTTTCAAAATTAAAAAAAATATATAAAAACTTTTGATTCTAAACCAGTATATAAAAATTTATTATCAAATTATATAATGCATTTTATCCTTTTCAAAATTTGTCTCTTTTGGTGAAAAAATCCAATTTTTGTTTGACTGAATCCAACTGTGTTAGATTTCAAATCAGAATATTTTGTGTTGAAAGAATATCAAGTATTATATTTTCCTTAAGGAATTAATCTATTTTGATTTAAATTTCATTGATTTTGTTAAATATCCAACCATTCTAATTGGTTGAAAAAATTTTTTTTCTAAAAATTTATACTTGCGGTTAGAAATTGCATCTGTTTTGTGGTTTTTGTAATGTTGACCGCTTTTTTATGCCATATTTTTTTACTGTTTTTGTAAATGTTTCTTTATCAAAACAGATAAATTTTAATACCAAAAGAAAAGTCATCTTTCTCGTCTAAAAATACAACTTAGTTGTCGAAAATTTATTTCTTTGATCAAGGATTCATTACTTTAATGAATTTTTTTTTTTTGTTGAAAATCTATTTCGTTGGTTCAAGATTCATTACATATTTAGACAATAAATTTAATTATAAATGTGATTTGTCGTCTCCTAAATGGTGTGGAACTCAAAGGTCGTCTTCGTTTTCTTTTTTGTAAAGTCGTTTCCCATTGAACAATGAAAAGCACAAAACCAAACGCGAAGGTCGGGTATGGTTGGGTTAGGGTTAAGATACCGACATTTCGGAAATTGTGGGCGGTCACGGGACAAACAGACAATTTTGAAAAAAGTATAAAATTGTAGATTTAATTGCTCAAAAACTATTTTAAAAGAACTATTAACAAAAGTAAAACGGTACTGTTGTTCGAGTTGAATCACGCAATTTTTTTTGAATACAAACAAATTTCTAAGCCTATCTTAATCACGCGTGTGACGAATTGCGACTTTTATTTTTTGATCTTTATATTGTCTGCTGCGAAAGGTCGACAAAAAGTATGCTGAAACAGAAGGAATCTACATTATCATGAAATAACCAAAAATGAGCGGGAAACTTGAATATTTATATTGTGATAGTGCGTGACCTAATTATTAGTGAATTGAACAGATTATTGAACGAAAAAAATTGATTTTAAATACGTAAGTCGTCTTTGGACTTATAAACTTTTTCTTATGGAAACAAAAAAATTCAAGTTTAGGCTATTCTGAAAATTGAAAAATTAAAAAAAGTATTGTTAAATATATTCTTAGTGTTTCATAACTAAAAAATCATAACCCTTTTTTAGATATTACCTCATTTTATAAAACCTTGTAGAAAACTCAAACATAAGAATAACCCAACTAGAGCCCCAATAGATTCCGAACAGAGCCCGAAGATTGCCCGCACGGAAATTAGTAAACAAAAAAATTCGACCAGCCCCTGACCAACGACCGACCAGGCTCCGACTGAAATTTTTACAACAAAAAGCCCAACTAGTTCCCGACTAGTCCCCGACTGGGTACTCTGTCAAAATTAATAACCCGACTAGCTCCTGATTAGTGCCCGATTTGTGATAGGGCCAAATGGGATTATTTCTACATGGGAGGGTTAAAAATAGTATTGAAATATCCTCTAATTTAAAACCTTAGCCCCTAAAAATATTAGCATAAAGAGCGTCAAAGTAGGGCCTATATTTCGAATCAGAAAGGGGCGCCTTTGGAGATCCATATTCTCCGCAGAATTTTTAAGTTTTTTTTTAACGCAAAAGGAAAAATGCAAACCAGGGCAAGGATTTGAAAAATATTTCTAAAGAACTCAGATGCAACAAAATTGAAAGAAGGTATCATACACTCGAGAATAAACGTGAAAAGAAAAAGGTAAGAAATATACAAATCTTGTGTATTGATTTTTTTCTGTACCACAGAAAAACTATTTAACGATTTTTGACAATTTTATAAGAAAAATAAATTAAATTCTATAATTTTTAAATTAAACACCCTGCAAAGTAAAAATTTTTATTTTAAATTGAAGAATCACGAAATTCAATGATTTCACATTAAAAATTTAGAAAAAAGGGTAATGTGTAAATCTTAGAAATTAAAATTAAATGAATTATAAATTCAAAGCGATCAAGATTTGACAATTTAATATTGAAAGCTAAGTTAAATCATTCAAAGCCAAATTTTCTCAAATTATAAAATTTTTAATTGTCATTACGTATCGAAATTACGAGTTAAAATTAAATCTAATTAGTAGAATTTTTATCAAATCAAAGAATGAATTAAATTATAGTAAACAAACTTTCATCAAACATGAAAAAAAATTCTAGTCCAGAACCTTGAAACTGAAACGAATGAGAATTTCATTTTAAACTAACAAAATTTATAGTCACCAAAAATTGTGATGATAAAACTTTTTCATAATCTAACCCTTTAAAATTTCAATTAAATGAATTATAGTCAAATTATTTAAAAACTAATTTTGGAAATTGCACATTTATTTTCCCGAAATTCAAGCAATTCAATTTCAGTTTGTAAAATTAAAACCTATGAAAGGGAGAAATTTAAAATTAAGCATTCAACGTGTAAATTTAGAACTCTAAAATTATTTTTATCTATTTAAAATTAGGGAATTATGCATTTGTTTCTGTATCACTTTCAGTTACATAGTTCAATTTTTATCTTTTTGTTATTTTATACCTAATTTTTATTTTTGTTAAAGTAAAATATTCCTCTATAACTATCATTCACTCTTGAAATTTTACAACAAAATATTTTTCAATTTAAAATTTTCCATTAGGTAAAATCTTTTTAAAAAATCGGTAATTTTAAGATATTGCATTGAAAATTAAAATAAACAAGAAACAACTAGATTGCTGTAATATGATTCCATTTTTTGAATTGTACAATCAAATTCAAAACTGACTATCAAGGCTTTTAATATAAAATTTTGGAATATCTAATAGCGAAATGATTTTGTCATTTTTAATCATTATTTGAATTAGTATTAGTCTAGTGGAATATTTAACAAAATTAGTTAATTAATTTTTAATTATTTAAACAAATCCCATTTGTGTAAAAAATGATTTTTTTTAAATTCGTTAAACTGTTAGTTTATTTCTATTAAGTGACATAAATTTATTTAAACAAATGGAATTTGTTTATATAATTTTTTCCAACACTTCGTTTTTTAAAATAAAAATTATCCCTATTAGTTTAGTGGAATATTTATTACCATTGTTTCGTTAATTTTTAATTGTTCAAACAAATGGAATTTGTTGAAATTTTTTTTTTTTAATTCTTTTTGTCCCCTAAAAATTATTACTGTTAGTCTAGTGGAATATTTTAAAAAATTTGTTATTTAATTTTTTATTATTTAAACTAATCCAATTAGTGTAAAAAAAATGTTTGTTTTCAAAAATTCGTTAAAAGAGCAGTTTATTCCTATTCAGTGACATACATTTATTTAAACAAATGGAATTTGCTTAAAATTTTTTTTCAAAAATTCGTTTTTTCAACTAAAAATTATCACTAGTAGTCTAGTGGAATATTTATTACCATTGGTTTATTAATTTTTAATTTTTTAAACAAATGGAATTTGTTTACATGTTTTTTTCTTTGAAAATCCTTTTTTCCCTTATAGTTATTACTATTGGTCTAGTGGAATATTTACTAACATTAATTCATTAATTTTCAATTGTTGAAACAAATGAAATTTTTGTTTTTATGTTTTTGAAGTTTTTAAAAAGAAAAGTATTCCTATTAGTCTAGTGGAATATTTATTACCATTGCTTCGTTAATTTTTAATTGTTCAAACAAATGGAATTTGTTGAATTTTTTTTTTTTTAATTCTTTTTGTCCCCTAAAAATTATTACTGTTAGTCTAGTGGAATATTTTAAAAAATTTGTTAT